>VZTS01011317.1:12187-61781 GCA_013400795.1 Pluvianellus socialis | reverse complement strand
TTTTTTTTTTTTCCCCCCCCCCCCCCCCCCCAAGTTTTAATGAGTGTTTAGAAGACATTTAGCTGACGAGTCCCTTGCTGTTGACATATAGTACTTTATATCTGTCAACAGCGGCAATGAATGTTTCTTGCAGGCGCGTCCTAACTCTTTTTCTCTCGTTGACAAGCTCTCATAAAGTCTGCGGTCGCTGAATTGGAAAGACACGTTTCAGAAAAGCTTCTTGTTGTGACGCCGCTAAGGAAAAGGTTTGGTTCTGACCGGGGCCGTCGCAGAAACGGGGTAGGGAAAGGGGGTAGGGAACAGCTTCACATTTTGTGCCTTTTTTTTCCGCCCGCCCCCCCCCCCAATGCTTTATGAGAACTGACAGTCTTACTGTGTGTGTCTGATTAAAGATGACAGTTTATAAAAACCTTAAGGTAAGGCTGTTCATTTTCGATGACAGAAAATAAAGCAATCCCCCCCCACACCTCCCACACAAACAAAAACTCTTACACGCCACAAAAACTCTTTAATATGTGATGCATTGATTTTATATTGTCTGTCAGAGAACGCGCGGCAGCAGATCAGTCAAGTTTGGAGTTTTCAAACATGCTTCATCCATACGGGAAATCAACAGCCTGTCAGAAATTTCACATGTCTCCAGCTCCTCCTTTCCTTCGGTTCAAATCCAAGCTGAAGGAACGCAGGAATTTTGACATTTGCAAGAGCTTACGCTGAGTAGCTGAGAGCAGTGTTAATTCAATTCCATGATAATGAGTTACTTCTAACTTGTAGTGTGTTCCTCAAGCCAGCAAAGTAGTTTTAGTTCATTTCTTAATGGAAGCGCTGCTTAGGCTTCGTTCTAGTATTTAACTCATCTTCTCGTGGAGCGCAATTAAGATGCCCCATATTGCTGAACACTCTGATTTCTGTTAAAGCAGAGATTTATCATGTCATATGAGTTTTCACTGACTCATTTATTCCTTTTGAATACTGCACCACAAGACCTGAGTTGGAATGGAATGGAGTAGAGTAGAGTAGAGTTGGCCAATTGGAAGGGACGTACAGCGATCATCTACTCCAGCTGCCTGATCACTGCAGGGCTGACCAAAAGGTATAGCATGTTATTTATGGCGTTGTCCAAATGCCTCTTAAGCACTAACAGCCTTGGGGCATCGACCACGTCTCTAGGAAGCCTGTTCCAGTCCTTGACCACCCTCTCAGTAAAGAAAAGCTTCCAAATCATAGAACTCTCCCAATGAGTGTCCCGAACAGGCTGAAATCTGCTCTCTGGAAGTTCATGGTAGCGGTTCTTCTGATCCCCCTCCTTACTTCTCCTAGAAGTGAGAACTCGTTATCATTTCATGGTGGCTGAGCCCAAGACGGCCTCTGACCACCACATCACCCTCCAGATCTTCTCTGCTTGTGAGCAGCAGGTCTAGAAAGGCACCTCCACTGGAATGTCTGCTCTGAACCTCTCCTGGTACAGTTTTCAACCATTCCCACATGTCCTATCGCTGGATCCCAGGGAGAAGAGCTCAGGACCTCCCTCTCCATGTTCCCTCCTTCAGGAAGCTGTAGAGAGCAATGAGGTCGCCCCTCAGCTGTCTTTTCTCCAAACTAGACAAGCTCAGAGTCCTCAGCTGCTCCTCATAGGACATTTCCTTCCTGCCTCTCCGCCAGCTTTGTTGTCCTTGTCTGGATGTATTCAGGAACCTGAACATCCTTCCTAAAAATTGGGACCCCGAACTGCACATGGTACTCAAAGTGAGGTCACCCTAAATGCTGAATACAGAGGAAATGGCAGCAAGTCTTATTGTAGAACTGTTTTGGTTGGAAGAGACCTTTAAGGTCATCAAGTCCAACCGTTAACCCATCACTGTCAAGTCCACCACTAACCCATGTCCCTCAGCACCACGTCTGCCCGGCTGGTAAATACCTCCAGGGATGGTGACTCCACCGCTGCCCTGGGCAGCCTCTTCCAATGCTTGACAACCCTTTCCGAGAGGAAATTTTTCCTAATCTCCAATCTAAACCTCCCCTGGCACAACTTGAGGCCATTTGCTCTTGAGTTACCTCAGCAGACCTTGTGTAGATCTGCTCATCTGGCTGTTTTCCAAAGAGATGGCAAGCATAGCTGGTGGATGTGGGTTAAGAAGTTGGCAAAAAGTGCTGATTTCATACTGTGCAAAGAAGAATCATGGGTTTTCCTGCAATTAGAGGAGTTGGTGTTGGACTGCAAGAGAGTTATTTTTGATTTTTGGAGTTTGCCGTAGTGTTACACAAAATGTTAGTATGGACAAAAGCCAGACAAAACATCTTATATATAGAGCTGGGAATTTACTGTTAATCTAACTGGTGTTTTACTACGTCTAATCAAAATAGAAGTTTTATTCGTAAGTGCACTTATGGTGAAATTACAGTAGAGTTATAAATATCTGGACTTAGAGACCAGGTTATCACGTTATTACTAATTGCCTTTAATAATTTAATTAAAAAATAAAATATTCGAGTCTAGTCTGCCCATGGTGGTAATTGGTAAGTGATGTCCATGTCTTCTTCTCGACTTTGCAAGCATTTCCCTCTTATTTTCTGCCCTCTGTCCAGTTGAGTGAGAGAGCGGCTGGGTGGGGGTCTGGGTAACCCACCACAAGAAGCTACTCAGGTCTTCCGAGGGTCTTACTAGCTAGTGAATCTTTGGAGCAGTTGTAAGAAGGAAGGATAAATTTGAGGAATTTTATTTTAGTGGGTCTCACGCAATGCCAAGTATGGGCAGTAATCTGGGGAATTCCTCTTCTATTTCTCACATCACATCTCCGGACCAAATAATTCCACGTCAGAGTGTTTTCTTACCCATCAACCAGCTACCCAAGGCTTCTGAAAGGCAATTCCACTAGCACGCTTTCCAGGCTTGAAAACTTCAAAAAAGCCAAAACCAAAACAACAAAAAGTGCATTATTCTTTAAGAGAATGTGATATACTTGAAACTTTTTCGCTTTTTTTAGCTGTGTTTCCATGTAAAACTGTGTTTATTACCTAATATCTACCTTGTTCTACAATTTTACAAGGATGGGCTCAGTTAAAACATTTTCTGTAAGCATTCATATGACGGTTGCAAATTGCAGAATTAAAAAACCAAAAGATCTGGGAAAAAGAGGGTTGGGTTTTTTTTTTCCCGTTAATCCACACCTCCGACACAACCTTACGGGCAGCTGTATTGACGGATTTGCTGCCCAGGCAGACGAACAAATTGATTCAGATTATTGTAGTGGGGGCCTGGCAAGGTGAGACAGGGCTTGTGAAATGCGTGGGCTGCTTTCAAGAGAAGCTCGAGTCTTGTGTGAACCCGAACTGGCTGTGAGTTACCGTCGCCTGACGGCACCTTGTTAGCAGGATAGCTGCAAGAAGTTGATTAGAGACGCTGAGCAACCTTCCTTCGTTACCACTCATCTTTTCAGATTGCAACTCGGACTGAAGGAAGGGAGCTGGTGTGGTAGAAGTGTGGACCAAAAATCACGCTTCTTTTATTTTTAATTTTTTTTTTTTTTAAATTGTATTAGTTGCATGATAATATTACAGAATCACAGAACCCCTGGGGTTGGCAGGGACCTCGGGAGATCATCTGGTCCAACCCCCCTGCCAGAGCAGGGTCACCTACAGCAGGTTGCACAGGATGGCCTCCAGGCAGGTTTGGAATGTCTCCAGAGTCGGAGACTCCACCACCTCTCATAGAATCATAGAATCATTTAGGTTGGAAGAGACCTTCAAGATCATCAAGTCCAACCATCAACCTACACTGCCAAAACCACCACAAAACCATGTCCCTCAGCACCACGTCTGCCCGGCTTTTAAATACCTCTAGGGATGGCGATTCCACCACCTCCCTGGGCAGCCTGTTCCAGTGCTTGAGAACCCTCTCGGTAAAGGAAGTTTTTCCTAGTATCCAACCTAAACCTCCCCTGGCACAACTTGAGGCCATTTCCTCTTGTCCTATCGCTTGTTCCTTGGGAGAAGAGATTGACCCCACCTCGTGATAACCTCCTTTCAGGGAGTTGTAGAGAGTGAGAAGGTCTCCCCTCAACCTTCTCTTCTCCAGGCTGAACAATCCCAACTCCCTCAGCCGCTCCTCACAAGACTTGTTCTCCAGACCCCTCACCAGCTCCGTTGCCCTTCTCTGGACACGCTCCAGCAATGTCTCTCCTCAGTGTCCCTCCGATACTGTGGTGCCCAAAACTCTCTGGGCAGCCTGTTCCCGTGCTCTGCCACCCTCAAAGGAAACAAGTTCCTCCTCAAATAATCTGTTATATGGAACATTCTGCAAATGTTAGTAGGTGTTGTATTCGTGAAATGAGAGATGAAATATGATTGAAATAGGTCTTACGTGCATTGAAATTTATAGATTTTCTTTTTTTTTTTTTCTATTCTGTTTTTGGTTGGTTGTTGGGGTTTTTTTTACCCCCACCAGAAGCATGGGTATTGTCGTAGTCCAAAACCTGGTGGGTGGTCAGAAAAGTATTTAGCAAAGCTGGAAGGGGAGAATCATAGAACCATTGAAGGATTTAGGTTGGAAGGGACCTTAATGATCATTTAGTTCCCAGCCATGGGAAAGGACACCTCCCACTAGACTTTATTTCATTTAACCATCTTAAGTACAAAATGGCTTAATCTTAGGATGCTTTAAGGAGCCTGAATTATACGCGGAGATCCACGTTTAATGCGTTGGCTTATCAGATGCTATAAATTTTGTCAATCAGAAGGTGAGACTCTGCCGTGCAGGAGCTGGTGCCTTCCTGGCAGCTCAGCTGGCACTGGGGAACGAACTGCCACAGCAGCTGAAACGTGCTGCAAGAGCAGCAGCTTTTGTTTCAAATATAGCAAGTATTACTCTGAGGCTGGAAAAAAAAAAATAAAAAAAAAAAATAAATCTGCAAAGCATGAGAAAAACTCGCCGGGCAAAAATAGAAAAGCGTCCCTCGTTTTTGTTGTGGAGGGAAAAGGGATAAAAGCTTGACAAATTCTAAATTTTGTGATCTGTTTATGAAAGCTGTTCGGAAAATGCGTTAGTGAGGGCTTTCCCTGGATGCAGTAGGGGAAATCCCAAGGCTGAAAAGCTGGTGTGCTTTACGTCCATGTTCCAGTAGTACGGCCCTGAAAATCTTTGGAGAGGGCATGTGGTTGCCTTCATAAAGGTTTATGAAGTTTTGATTGAAATACAGGAGAGCTGTTGCTTGATGAGAACAAAAAAGGTGATTCCTGTGTTTTGTATTTGCTGTGAAAAGCCAAGATACAAAGCCCAGACTGGCAATGCATTTTGGACCCCGTTTCCCCGGTAGAGCAATCACAGGAACACACATCTGAAAGGAAAGGGGATTAATTTTTTATTGCAATTATTTTTTTACATAAATGTTGTGGGCTTTAGCTAAAGGGTCTTCTGGGAAAGCCTTTGGTGGTGAATTGGAGTTTGCTTTGTTTTGGGCCACTCATGTCGGAGTGATCTGCTTTGTGCTTTAGCTAGATTATTCTCCCTTGTTTTTTTGCAAACCTGATGTACAATTTAAAATTTTGTAATTTGGGGAAACTATAGCTGTTAGCCCAGTTAGAGCACGGAGGTGAATTTTTGTCTCGTCTGGGGATACTAAAAGGGAAAAAAAGAGATTTTCAAAGTATTTAAATTTGATCTGTGATTTCAAAGAGTGAAATCTGAAATGCTTATTTCAACTAATACTCTCTTTAGTTTGCTAACAAAGCTAAAAATAATGGGGTTTTGAAGTTGCTTCACTGTTAGGCTGCATTTTCCCATTCTGCTAAATTCTGTTGTGGATATTACAGTGTGGGACCCTCATTTATTCCTGTTTCATGGACATGGGTTTTTGGTACAGACACACCAGATGTGACAGCACAACCACTTGCAGGGTTTTTATACTGCCCCGAAGGTGAAAAGTGGAAGGAAAGTCCTGGTAGCACCATTGGAGGTGCCTTGCAGGGAGGTCGCCCCATCCCTGGAGGTTCAAGGCCAGGCTGGATGAGGCTTTGAGCAGCCTGGTCTAGTGGAAGGTGTCCCGGCCCATGTTTGGAACTAGATGATCTTTAGGGTCTCTTCCAACCCAAACCATTGTATGATTTTATGAAGTCAGTCCACAGATAAGCATGTTTTTCAGCACCACGTCATACACAGAATAGGTTTTTGGTGGAGTATTCCTGAAGAGTTTAATTTTAAATTCTGCTGATTTTGAGAGATCTGCAAAACGACCATAAATAAATTTTGCAGGGAAGAAGTTGGCCTTGGTTTTGGTTATTTTTGGGTCCCAGGTGTCTTGAATACCGGATGGATTAGCAGTAATTGCTCATCAGGTAATACCACTGCTGAGCATTTCTGTCGTTCCTCTCGTCTGATAACTTCCAAGCTTTTCCAACACATCGATTCATTAACACCTCAGCATGAAATTGCTCCGTATGTGAAAATCCTGGTTATGTGACTGCCAGGGATGAAGCCATTGTGGATGAAGTGTCGAGTTGAACGGTCATAAATTCTGTGCGGGTTTGGAACAGGCAGAATGTAACTGAAAGTCATAAATCCCCACTGTTATTAATCAAGTTCCAGATTTTCCATTTTATTGTAACTTTATCTCTCTGGATTGTGTTTTTACAAATGGATTTGCTCTGGGGGGTGCAAACAGGTCTGTGACAGCTTAGTTTACCTCCAAGGGTCCTTCTGTAGCCTGGTGGCGTCGGCTCTGCTCCCTGCTTGTACTTGGGTGCTTTGGTTAACTTCCTTCAGTGGTTTGCTCAACTCTGAGGACTACATCAAGCACAAAGTGGTATGAATGCCTTGTGGGGGCTTCAGGAAGCTTTCTTCTCACCATTTTGGGCCCCTCACTTNTTGAAGGTCTCTTCCAACCTAAATGATTCTATGATTCTATCTCTTCTTCACATCAGCATTTCTCTCTCTCTCCTTTGCCTGGCTCCTAAATTATTGTTTCACCTCCTTCCCAGGCAATGTTCTTCCTAGTTCTTTAAGTATTTGTGAGTGTTTTCTGCTTCCCGTTCATCCAGGTCAATCTTTGTTCTATGTAAGAGGTGCCAAACTTGTCACAATACGATCTGCTGATAAAACAACTCATCCAGCCTCTTCTCCTTTGCCTTTTTCTCCAAAGCCCCCACTGCTGGCATGTGGCTGGTCACACCAGAGGTGTGTCCATTCCAGCCATGTGTCATTTTTCCGGGTCTGATGGGAGAAGCTCTGCCATGTGCATTGCCCAAGAGCCTCCTAAAGAAAGTGTTTGGCACCTCTTCCATATTAAAAAAACCAAAACAAATAGAAATTGTCAAGGATGGAGAGCTGTTGTTCGAGTAAGCAGAGTGGGTACTTATTATCAGTTTTAGATACGCCCAGGCCAATAGTTAAGTGGTTTTTTTCTGGTTAGTTTGATGAAAGGTAGTAATGGGTTTAATTGCTGGTTGTCATTTGTAATGTAGTATATGCAATATTAGAGTTATTCTGATAATGTGTTGTAATTACCTGCCATCAAGCGTTTCACAATGTTAAAAATATGATCTTTGAAGTAAAGTAGCTAAGTTCTTAGAACTGAAGGCAATAGCTATTGAGAGGACAATATCATTTTAAAATGTCAATCAAGCCAGTTAGGTAAACAAAATGAGCGTGGTGGGGTGTGTTTTTTTTTTTTCCAGAAATTCTTCCTGTGCCCTTAAACGTTCCTGAAAGCTTGGCAGAATAAGCGACGTGCCTGGAGGGCTGATAAATAAAAGCTATTTCAGAGTTCCCTGCACACACGCCCGGTTTGCAAAGTGTTGCGTAGAGCGCTATCCAGAAAACCTCTTTGTGTTCAAACCCAAAGGGATTACTATTCATTTTGGCTTTGTATAGTATAGTAGGAGAGGAAAAAAACCCCAACTCTCTTAGGTAGCGTTGCCCCTAATTCTGCCTGAGAAATGATGGTGCTAAATGGTAGATGGGGCAAAGTTTTTTAAAAAGGCAGAGGTTTCAATTTGCATTGACCTTATCTACGCGCCACAAATGAATCAAGAGATGCAAATGAAGCCGGGGAGGCTGATCTGCCAAATTTGTATGCTTAGTTGATTCGGTCGTGTGCCTAGGCTGGCAAAAAAAAAAAAGGGGGGAGGGAGAGAAAAAAATAATCTGAAGTCTAATGAACAGAAGTGTGGCTCCCCGTGACCTTTACCTACTGTTATAGTTTTGATGTAGAACAACCAAATTCCTAAAGATGTTTAATCAGCAAAGTTGAATTTTGATGAAACCACGTGCCGCAGTCCCGTTACTGCTGCAGAAATTAATTATAATTCATAGCAATATTCTTGATTCATAAGGATTAACACCAGTGAACTGTCACCTTAACGCTTTCTTTCCATCCTTGGTGTCGCAGAGCCTAATGTAAGATGGAGGTATCCTGCATTGAAAAGCCAAACTCCACACCCATTCAGATAGGAAATTTATTTGGGTAACAAAGTATCCCATCAAAGGCAATTAATATGGATATAACAGCATGGATACATTCTAGATGTTTAGTCTAGATTTTCGATTATGAGGTTTAAATTCATTGCATTTCTTTTTTTTCTGCAGGGAAGCACATGTACATGTGTAGTCCCATGATGGGACTCATATCATTGCAAACCCTCTAAAATCCTGACCCAGAATTTCCCCTACCCCCTGGCATTTAAGAAATGATTGTTCCTCTAATTTAACGTACGTTGCCGAAAAAGAAAGATTAAAAGACGAGTGGTATGACAATAGTGACATTTTTCTTCTTCCAAAAAGAAGATAAAATAAAAACTTTCTTTATAATTCTTTCAAATTCCTGAAGCTCAGGTAGATCTTGTCAGAGATATGTCTCGTGTTCAGGTGGCCTCCTGAATTTTAAAGGCAATTTTAAATATGTTGTTTTCCTCTCCTTTTCATGCAAAATCAAACTGGGATAACCGAGGCTGACAGTAGATTTTTACTGAGCGTAATAGGCGTAAATCTCTCTCCGGATGGAATTAGCATCGGGCATGAAGAGCCCGGCTCAGGGAGAAGACAATGTCAGTGTCGCTAACGGGCATTTTCTAAGACTTCCCTGTGTTTGGTGGCAAGTCCCAGCAGCTCAACACAGAAAAAAGTCAAATTGTCAGAAGTCATTAGTGGTTGTCACTTCAGAGACCTTCACACTGGAGTTCCCCCTTTGGAATTTCAGTAGAATGATTTTTTTTTTTTTTTTCTTCTTCAAGTAAGTAGGACAATCAGACATTGTACAAAACCACTGGGATTTAACCCATTCGTAGCTTTTTGGTTATGGCTGCAAAGAAATGGTGAATTTGGGAGTTTGAGGTTCATTTCTATGCTCTGCCAGAACCTTTCCTACTTCTAGTAACTCTTTCATACCCAGATCCCCAAGGATACATTTTGATTCCATCAGAGATGTGGGCCTTTTGGGTATGGCCAGATAAGCTTTGCTGAAACTTGTTGATTTAGGACATACAACTTTAGTACATCAGATGTTTTAATTTATTGTGTTTCTACATTGTTTCACCTCTGTTTTTTCAGGTGGTCTCAAATGCTGTTTTTGCAAGTTAAGAAGCATTTTAAATGAATTGCCCAAGGAAGGGCTGGACTTGCCCTTTTTCCATTTGTGAAACTAAGCAAGGCAGTGCTGACTGATGCTGCTCACCTCTCTTTATAAATAAGCTTTATAAACCCTTTCCATGGATTTATTCCTTAATTTCTAATTAGGACCTTCTTGATTGTTCATTGGGGCAGTTTGACAAAGGGAAAAAGGAGACTGATTAAATAGTAGCTAAATAACCTAATATCTTATTATATACATGTATCTTATACCTTGTTTTATATGTATATAAAACCTAATATCTTGTTAATAACCTGTTCTGGTGTCTCACTCTGAGGATGGTGAGACCTTGGCCCAGGTCCCAGGGAAGTTGTGGCTGCCCCATCCCTGGAGGTTCAAGGCCAGGTTTGACAGGGCTTGGAGCGACCTGGTCTAGTGGGAGGTGTCCCTGCTTATGGCAGAGTGTTGGACCTCAATGTTTTTTAAGGTCCCTTCCAACCTAAACCATTCTGTGATTCTGTGAAATGAGGCCAAAGCTGGCAACTAATACAAAACTCATTTGAAATTTGCATAGAGGGATGGATCAACAGAAGAGCATTAAGCGTGTGTGTATGACATCAAGTCATACACCATCAAGGCCAGGTTGGACGGGGCTTGGAGCAACCTGGTCTACTGGGAGGTGTCCCTGCCCAGGGCAGGGGGGTTGAAGTAGATGATCTTTAAGGTCCCTTCAAACTCTAACCATTCTATGACCTTGTAGTACAGGGTTTGCCATGCAGTCTCTCAGCCAGCACCATCTAGGTAGGAATCCTTCATCACTCATCTCCTAGAGCATGAGAACTTGGTCTAGCCTTAGAGGCTTCTTCTGCACAGCTTTGTCAACACGTGCGTTTTCATTATCCCTCTGGTTTAGCTGCTGTAGCAAAATCCCTCCGGAGCCACGGTCACCGGCAAAGATTTCCTTCTGTCCTGTCTTCTGCTCAAGGTCCATGTTTAAGCTATGCTGCAATAGCACTCTAATTCCATCTCCACCAGGATCTTTGCTGCTCCAACGTACCCACTGAAGCAAAAGACCGAGAGGGGGAAATTTTGAATATATTCCCTTTCTGTTCCTTTCTCTGAGAGGTGGATTTTGGGAGCCTTATTTATATGGGTATTTTCCATATTCTCAGATACAAAGTGGTGCCACTACCCAAGGGTGTTGAAGCTGTGGTTCACAGGGAGTTCTTTCTATAGATTTTTTTTTTTTGCACATAGTCATCCAGAAATAGAAAGCTTTCTGTTTAGTTTATATATGTTTTGAATTTCCAAAATTTAAAGGATATATTAGTGATGCTTTGGTGGCCTAATTAAATAACTAATTCTATTTAGCAGCTTTACAGTTTTTGCCAGTTTCTGATGGCTTTTACTGTACCGATCTTTGCTGTTGGTGACATTTAAAGCATATGTTTGAATTCTTCCATCTCCTGTGTCTTGTCATTTCATTGCTCTTTTTTAGAACCGATATGTAACTTTTGCAAAATAATTGCACCATAAGAAAAACAGTGTAGTTTTTTGGAAATACACAGAACCAGTAGGTTATACCCTCAAGGAAAAGAAATAGAGAACCACAGTGCAGCTGCAGGTGTGCTGAGAACGAGGAACCAGCTGGTTTTGTGAGTAGCAGAGTGGTCAGGGGTATGTAAGTATTCAAACATAGGAATTTCCATCTAAACATGAGGAGGAACTTCTTTCCTTTGACGGTGGCAGGGCACTGGCACAGGCTGCCCAGAGCGGTGGTGGAGTCTCCGACTCTGGAGACATTCCCAACCTGCCTGGACACCATCCTGTGCCACCTGCTGTAGGTGGACCTGCTCTGGCAGGGGGGTTGGACCAGATGATCTCCAGAGGTCCCTTCCAACCCCGGCGATTCTGTGATAAGTTGGAGTCCTTTCCTTGCAGCTTTTGGTTTATAATTTAGTGTGTGTTACCCCCTTTAGAAGCAAAATCTATTGATGAGAAAAAAGAAAAGCAAAACAAGAACACAGAAGTCACCTTAAACTTGTCCTGGAGGTGCTTTTTACAGTAAATTTTTTGACGTTTTTGATATCCATGTCATTACAAAGTTTGGGGNCGATCTTTGCTGTTGGTGACATTTAAAGCATATGTTTGAATTCTTCCATCTCCTGTGTCTTGTCATTTCATTGCTCTTTTTTAGAACCGATATGTAACTTTTGCAAAATAATTGCACCATAAGAAAAACAGTGTAGTTTTTTGGAAATACACAGAACCAGTAGGTTATACCCTCAAGGAAAAGAAATAGAGAACCACAGTGCAGCTGCAGGTGTGCTGAGAACGAGGAACCAGCTGGTTTTGTGAGTAGCAGAGTGGTCAGGGGTATGTAAGTATTCAAACATAGGAATTTCCATCTAAACATGAGGAGGAACTTCTTTCCTTTGACGGTGGCAGGGCACTGGCACAGGCTGCCCAGAGCGGTGGTGGAGTCTCCGACTCTGGAGACATTCCCAACCTGCCTGGACACCATCCTGTGCCACCTGCTGTAGGTGGACCTGCTCTGGCAGGGGGGTTGGACCAGATGATCTCCAGAGGTCCCTTCCAACCCCGGCGATTCTGTGATAAGTTGGAGTCCTTTCCTTGCAGCTTTTGGTTTATAATTTAGTGTGTGTTACCCCCTTTAGAAGCAAAATCTATTGATGAGAAAAAAGAAAAGCAAAACAAGAACACAGAAGTCACCTTAAACTTGTCCTGGAGGTGCTTTTTACAGTAAATTTTTTGACGTTTTTGATATCCATGTCATTACAAAGTTTGGGGAGAAAATTCCCACCTTGGATGACAAGCCACCCCGGAGAGAGCAGTTGTGTCACAGGCCATTAATGTTCATCATCACAAAGCGTAGTGTGGCTTTTTCCTTTGTTCAGCTCCATTGATATTTATCCAGGAGGTGTATAGAGGTGGCCAAGGGGTAGAGCGAGAACTGAATTTTGAAGCTCAAGGGTTGTCTTTCTCGTGTAGCGTCTGGAAAACACTTATTGGCCCAGAAGGCACTTGTACCGAATTGTTGGCAAGGGGTGCGTGACTTCACTGTCACTTCAGCTTTAATAGGGAGTGTTGGTTTACGGAGATGGATGAAGCCTGTCTGCTTGAAGGGAACCTTCTGGGGCAGGAGTTGAGGGGTGGCTCATGCTGGAGTGCACCCGGCGCACATGGGGACAGATACGTTGAGATGGTGTCCTCAGGCCTTTGCGTTGTCGCAGCTTCCCTGTGGTGCCAGCGGAGACGGTCAGCATTCCTCAGCTGGAAAATCACTGCCTTTCACAACTTACTGTGACTTCCACGCTTGGGGTTTTGTTTGGGGTTTTTTTTTTCCCCCTTTATTTAGTTATTTGCTGCGTAACAAATAGCACAGCAAGCTTTACGCCAAAAAGATGCCCCTTCTTTTCACATATTACTGTCCTGCTTTTTGTGTGTTTCTATAGAAAAATTTCTCAGTTGCACTCAGGACGCTATCAAGTTTTTGAAACACAACTTAAGAACTATCAGATTATTTTTATTATCATACGAGTCGCTGTAGTAACTAATTACTGCTACAGTCTGGTCTATTTTTGTGAAATCCAGAGCAGGATGAATTAAAAAGATGCATATTCATGGGTTACTAGGAGGTGCTGAGCTTTGTTAGTGTCAGAGTCAAACCAGCTTCTTCTTAGAGTCCTCAAACAGGTACTTTTGACTGCATCATCAGTCCCCCAGGAATACAGGTGTAATTAGAAGACGGAGGTGATTTCAATGAGAGCATCACCCAATGGATGCAGAGCACTGAGGTTCTCCTCCATTCAGTTGCTGCTGTGGAACTGTAACAGAAAACCAGCTCAGCAAAAGCGACCACAGAAAGTTCGGTCTGAAGATGTGAATGGGAATGAGATGCCCAGCAGCAGGAATGCAGTTAGATCTGCCCAGTTTCATACAATCATAGAATGTCAGGGGTTGGGAGGGACCTCTGGAGATCATCTGGTCCAACTCTCCTACCAGAGCAGGTCCACCTACAGCAGGTTGCACAGGATGGTGTCCAGGCGGGTTGGGAATGTCTCCAGAGTGGGAGACTCCACCACCTCTTTGGGCAGCCTGTGCCAGTGCCCTGCCACCCTCAAAGGAAACAAGTTCCTCCTCATGTTCAGATGACTTCCTATGGTCAAGTTTGTGCCCGTTCCCTCTTGTACTACCACTGGGCACCACTGAAAAAAGCCTGGCTCCCTCCTCCTGGCACCCTCCCTTTAAGTATTTGTAAGCATTGATGAGATCCCCCCTCAGTCTTCTCTTCTCCAGACTAATAAGCCCCAACTCCCTCAGCCTTTCTTCATCAGAAAGATGTTCCAGCCCCCTGATCATCTTTGTGGCCCTTTGCTGCACCCTCTCCTGCAGTTCTCTCTCCTTCTTAAACTGGGGAGCCCAGAACTGAACACACCACTCGAGTCGTGGCCTCCCCAGGGCAGAGCAGAGGGGGAGGATGACCTCCCTCCACCTGATGGCCACGTTCTTCTTGATGCCCCCCAGGATGCCATTGGCCTTCTTGGCCACCAGGGCACATTGCTGGCTCATGGGCATCCTGTTGGCCACCAGGACCCCCAGGTCCCTCTGTGCAGAGCTGCTGCCCAGCAGGTCACCCCCAACCTGTCCTGGTGCGGGGGGTTATTCCTCCCCAGGGTGCAGAACTCTACACTGGCCTTTGTTTTTCTTGGCCCAACTCTCACAACTGCATGGAAAGATCAGATGCGAGGGTTGATTCTCTTCTCTTTACTCCCCTTCAGATGTTACTGATGTTCTTAACGTTACAGATTACAAAGACACACAGCTTAAATTCCTGCCTTATTTGTAGCCCATGAGACCCGATCATTGATGCTTTGGGAGTTTGTTTCCAAATCCCCATAGTTTTCGGGGCCACGGAGCATTACCTGTTAATTCCATGGCAGGACAGCAGGAAAAACATCATTGGCATGAATTGTTTCTTAAGAGGAGGGACAACATGTCAGTTTAGGTTCTGGGAAACGGCAGTTTTCTTTAAATAGCCACAAAATGAGCCTTGTTCACCCTAAGGATGTAGATGACTAAAACTTTGCAACTCTGCTTTAATTGAGGTTTTTTTAGCCAACGACTTCATTCTTATTGAGCTGGCTGTTGTAGCCTGTTCTGTCTCCTCCCATCTGGTAGATGAAGGTCCCAAATTTGAAGGGAACCAGGGGTAGTCAGGAGGACGTGTCTTGTGTCGGTGTGGGCCTTAGCAAGGGCTCCCTGGACAGTCACATCCTCATCTCATGCACAAGGACAAAGCTCAACCGATAACGAAACCTGCGTGTTTTCCTTTAGGCTATTTATAACTATGGTGAGAAATTTGCTCTTGCTTTGCATGTCAAATAGGTGGGAATATCTATTCCCACAGTTAAAAAAAAGTACAGTCTGAATAAACTTTTTCACCTTCCGAATAGCATATACAGGAGAGAGCACCGTCTGCTTCTCTGCTTACTGAAATAAATGTCAGAAAGGACACGACCTAATTATCTTTCTTCCCATTTTCCATCTACATGAAGTCTTTCCAGCTTTGTGGGTGGTTTTTAAAACTGCTGATTTTTGTCATCGATCCTAGAATTTCCATAATTTCAGTATTCACCGAAGAGGGCGATGAAGTATGTATGTGTATGATAATTACATGACGACGTGCAAATAATGTCTCCTAGGTAAAGAATCAAAGATTCTGATATTGATAAACTTCTAAAAAACCTCTTTGGTTAAGCTCAGACTATGTCAGTCCCAGAGTTTAAAGTCCTTTTTTAAGTCGCTTAAATGTGTATATGTAGCATTTACCTCAAACTTCTTAATCCTGTTTCTCATTCTGTCGCTTCTGTTATCTCAATACCAAATTGATGCTGTAGCTCAAGGCGAAAAAATAAAGCATTTGGATGAGCCAGTCTGCTAAGGGCTGGATATTATAAACTGAAACATTAATTGGAGGCAAAGGAGCTTTGAAAATGGGTAAAACATTGGAGGAGGCTTGGCATTTAATGGGTATAATAACATTTTTGCTATCTTGAGATTGTGGGCATTGTATTTATATGTGTTCCTTCGGATCATGAGTTTATGTTGTTTACGTCGATCTTGATGCTCTTCTTGGCCTGTGAATTGCTGTTTATAAGCTCATCAAAGGATTAGTGCGGTAGGCATCAGGAGGGGAAATGGGCACTTGTCATTAATTTTATTACATTATAGAATTTTCAATACCCTTGAAAATAGAAGCATTTTTTGGATTTCGTTTGGTTTTGCTGTGGCATAGTGTTGTATGTCTAGGTTTACTGGAAGCTTCTTAGTTTTACTGGCCCTCTTTCAAGACTATGTTGAAGACTTACGTTCAGTGCCAATTAATTTTTTCATAAGGTTTTTAGATATACTGAAACGTGCATGTGTGTGGAGGAGAGGGGACAAAAGCACATAGAGGAAAAGGTAAAAATCTCCATTAAGCTTTTCATCTCTAAAGGCAGAAGAACTGACAACGGTCTCGTTGAGTTTATGGCTAGCCCTTAGACTTCTCTAATCAAAGTATTAGAGTATCCAAAAATCCTAAGTGACCCTGTTTACTAGAATTATTGGGATAATTTATTATTAGAATAATTATTCTCATTATTTTTACGTTTAAATAAATAAATTTTTAGTTGCATATTATGCTGAGGGTGGGCAATTTTTATTTCCCTTGGCTGCATTTCACAACAATTAATGAAAAGAAAGCTGCTTCTGGGAAGAGGGGTCCATCAAACCTCTTAAGTTAATCTAAGGCTGGATGAACTGCTTCCTCACATTGCTGTTTCCTCTCCATTTGAATTTTCCACTGGAAATCTTCTAAGAGAAGGTAGGGGATGGCGAAGGATTTTAGGATTGAGAGCAAATTGCGTGTAGGTGTTAAAGGCTGGTAGGATGTTTGCTTTGAAAAGATGAACCTATCTCAAAATCAGCAAAAAGGGCAGCACCAACTCTGTTTCTGGCCCCCCCAATGAATTTGAGTGTCTCAAGCCTTGAGGTGGCGGTGAGATCTGCACCATATTATTTTTTTTTTTTGCCTTACAAACGCTGATTCTCAGGTTTAACCAGTTGGACACCCTCCGTTGACAGTACGTGTCATCTTCACCCTGCCACAATCACGGAGTGATCAACAAAAATAACTCCCTCGTTGAAGACGAACCGAAGCCACTGAAGGGTGAACGTCGCAGTCGCAGCCTTTCAGCCTGTGATGTGTGCGCGCGGCGACAAATCTTGAAATCCCTGCTACTTGTCCTTTGTCTTATAGCCGAGCTTCAAAGAGTAGGGCAGTCTGATCCTTGCCTTGAAACACACTTTAATAAGAAGTCCTTTCCTCCACTGCCTTCTCTGCCATTGTGCATCACTCATAAAACACTGAAATTTCACAACACTTTTGCCTTGCTTTTCTTTTGTAAGAGCTCTTCAGCTTTTTCTGACCCTTTTTGGTACAGATGAGCGTCACAATTGTACTGAGGATTCATTTCTCTCAACTTTCTATTGCTTTGCTGCCGTGTCAGAGTGACCGGAGCGACAGGGAGGGGGAAGCAAACCTTGTTTCAGTAACTAATTCACTTCTAGAAGAGTTGCAGTTCCTCCTCGCTTTAATGTCAGGGCTGTCCCATGGTGACCTGGTGCTGAGATGTATTTGGTTCCCCTCGAGACATGATACAGAAAACACTGACCTGACCTTTAAAAAAATTTATTAACATTTATAAATTTTATTTTACTGTGTCATGTTGAGAGAAATGGGCTCTCCTGGGCAGGAGGAGGGCTTCTGCAATGGCATGGCTTCACTCAATTTGTGTAACAACATATTAAAAACACCTCCCTTTTCGGTCCTAAACTGACTATTCTCGTCTCATCCACCCTTTCGCGTTGATTTTGTCTATACTTGCTCGTCTTTGCAGATTAGCTTTAATAAACTGCTCTTTATGATATTATCTACTCACTGTGGGCCTCACCTAACACAGATTGAAGGTAAACCATCTGTAGGTTTCGGTTGGGTTTTGATGTATTTGGGAAGAAGGAACGGTTTTCTTGACTGTTTCTATCCTTGGGTTTTCCTGGAGTGGCCAACTTGGGATGGAGATACCTGGGAGGGGTTGGTTAGGATGATCCTGCCCATCTGCGAGGGAGACAGGTCGTTGCAGGGATGTTCTGGCTGTATTTTGGCTCTAAGCTGAAGTCCTCTTCCACAAGGGAAGTACAGACCAAGAGCTCGCTCTGTACAGGTTTGGCTAAGAAGTGGCAGGCTCTAAATTTCACTTCTTGCCATCTCTCCTGAATCGAATCAGGAAGCAAAGCTAAGCCTGAAATGGGGAATGGTGCTGCTGTCTACAAATATATTGCATGAATAAATGTGCAGAAGGGCAAATAGCCACTTGTCCAGCGTTGGCTGAGGAATAATTGGAAATAACCTTTCCTTTCCATCACTTGGTAAGACACAGCCCGTTGTCTTGCTTTTTTCCTTGCTGTTTATTCAGATATCTGCTGGTGACATTCTTGGGACTTGTGTATTAAGTTGTTTGGTTTCAAAATCATTTTAATAGTGCAAATTAATAAAAATGGCGTAGGAGACAGCGATGTCATGCTGCTAGCACTAAAGGACAGCTCATTTTACCTACAGCAGTGGGAAAATTGTTTCTGTGGAGTTGCCTTTTCTGTTCATTGGCTTGAGTGTTTAACTTTTAGAGGTCAAAAATAAAATTAGAATGAAAAATGAAATTTCACTTGTACGGTCTAAATATGTTGTATTCCCTAGAGTGGATGAGGAAGAGAAATAGGCATCCCAGTGCCTAATTCTTGGAATGCCAATATTTGTTGCAGTAATATGTGCTTTAAAGGAGCATAACTTGTGTAAGGTCTACATGCATAGTAGAGCTTAAATAGTCCGTTTCGGGTATAAAATTTACCCTGGTGACTTGCGTAATTTAAGAGTAGTTACAGGAGACCTCAGTTTTGCTTTGCAGTAAGTCTAAAGCAACAGAAGGAACAAGACATTGGTTACATAAAAAAAAAAGGGTTCTACTCCTCCCAGGTCTTAATTGCAGCTCTCCCACTGATGCCGTGTTTACCTTCATGTCCTGGTTTAGGTAAAACAGGACCGATTTTGTTCAGTAACTTTGCTTTTTAGCTTGGCCTCTTCTAGCAGCTGAAATTACCAGCATGTTGTGCCGAAAATCTGTTCGCTGTCCGAGTGATCAGACCCATGTTCACAGCTGGTGCCAAGGAATGGGATGCGGAGAGGCTCTTGCTTAGACTTATTGCTGTCACAGCCAAGGGCAGCCAACTTTGTTATTCGCCCCGTTGGAGGGTGGGAAGCGGAAAAGCGCAGAGGGGTCCCACCTGTGGGGAGGAGCGGACAGGACAGGGGACCCAAAACTGACCCGCAGGGTGTTCCATCCCATCTGCATCATGCTCGGGATAAAAGCTGAGGGACCAAAGGGCCAGTTCTCTTTCTTCAATGGCCGGCATCCGAGGAGGACTCTGTCTGTTCCTCTGCCTTTGATCCCGATCTGGAATCCAGATCTAGAATCCAGTTCCTGTCCATCACTGAGTACCAGTCTGGGACTTCCCGGGTGCCTGCTGGTGACACGATTGTCATCCTGGGAGCGTGATACAGTTTTGTATAGATTTTATTATTTTCTTATTATTGTATTATTAATATTTCATTAAGATAGTTTAGTTGCTTCTAAACTCCTAAGTCTCTCTCTCTCTCTCTCTCTCCCCTTCCCTCTCCTGCCTGTCTTTGAAGAGAGATGGGAGAGAGCATCTGTCGTTCACACTGGTGGCCAATCCATCCCAAACCACGACACCTCAGCACAAAACAAGCGATAGGACAAGAGGAGATGGCCTCAAGTTGTGCCAGGGGAGGTTTAGGTTGGATATTAGGAAAAACTTCTTTACCAAAAGGGTTATCAGGCATTGGAACAGGCTGCCCAGGGAGGTGGTGGAATCGCTGTCCCTGGAGGTATTTAAAAGCCGGGCAGACATGGTGCTGAGGGACATGGGTTAGGGCTGGTTTTGGCAGAGGTTTATGGTTGGACTCGATGATCTTGAAAGTGTCTTCCAACCCAAGTGATTCTATGAAAACGGCTTTGCTGCCGCTGTTTTGCTTCTCTGCCCTGTGTAGATCGTGTCCATCCTACCTGCTTCTACTGTGCTACCCCAGCAACTAATGACATAATGATGGCAAAATGTTTTGAGGTGGAAATTGTTGTATTACTGCCTGGTTTTTGGCTTGCTTATACTTCCTCCCAGTGTGTAGTGTTTTCCAAGCCCGTCTCTTAAGCAGCTCTGCAGTCGTTGCTTAATGCGCATGCTGTAATAATGACTGAAATTAATTTCTTAGAAATGACACCAAAATAATTAATACAGCCCTCTTGGGCCGCATGTGATAAGAGTGAGCTGAGAATGTGGAGATATTAAACTGTCGCCATCCTTCTCCACACGTGTGAAATGTCATCATCAGTTCGTCGCAGTCTTGCTTTATTACGGCCGTATTAAAATGAATGTCTTGCACATTTTCACAGAGCGCCTATTAACAGTATTTCCTTGATTTAAGAAATGGCTCCAGTATGCGAATGCAACCCATTTCGATGAATAAATTTAGCACTTTAATGCTATTTATTTACTCCACACTGTAAAATGTAATAAGATAAATAATGGGTCCCACAGGGGCGTGGGGTAAGTTGGCGACCATCCTCTCAGCAGGCAGATGAACACAGCTCGAGTAGCGAAATAATGATCAAAATTCACCGCGCTCCCTGGGATGCCGTTTATATACCTGAATCTAATAAAGAAAGAATTACAATGCTTAACAACGTGCTTAGCGCTGGGATCTGAATGTAATGAGACCGGCAGTGAGGAATGTACAGCCATATTAGCTAGATTTGAAGTATCACCTTGGAGGTGTAGACGGTGAGAGTTCCAAATGATCTGATGCTCCATCAGTGTGGGATTTGCCGGCTGTTGGGATACCTGCTCTTTCTTCTTTACTGGCTAGCAAAATCCAGTCCAGGGCAAGCTTTCTCGTCTATATCTAAAGTATTCTGCTGATGGCTGTTTTGAGGTGTGGATTGTAAACATCTCAAAATGTGTTTGGATTTTCTGTCCAAACATAGCGCAGAACTGGGGGGGTTACAGGTGTACGTGAAGGTTGTAGAGCTGGTCAAGACTTCAATGGCAAAATTGCACAAGATTGTCAAGCGGTAGCTTGGTTTTGGTTTATTTTTAAAGAAATTCGGTTGATCCTATCCCTGTGATTATCCAGGTTTGAAATGTGGCTGGAATTTTAGGACAGGGGACAAAAGACGGCTTAGTTAGAAAGCCTGGTCCCTGTTCTGGTATAGAAGTTGGAAGCGTTGATCGTGGTGTGCTTGGAATGACCAAGAACGACACAAATTACCTGCTGCCAGGTAATTTGCCACTGCCACACTCCCATCTCTTGTGGCTTTACATTTGCTTTTCAGAATAGATTTCTACTCAAAAGGAAGTATTTAGGAATTTTAAACTCGATTTAGGTTATACGCCCAGGAAGTCTTAAGAAAAAATTACATATAAAAAGACTTTGCAAATAATTTTTAAAAATCACAATTCAGGTACCGTTGGAGTAGTCTAGGCAGTCATACTTTGGGCATAAAAGTAATAACAACTTGTCTGGAGACTCTTCTCCCTAATTCTTGATCAAGCATTTGAAAAGTACAAACATGAATAGCAAGATAAAATGGTAAAACGATAATGGAGCGATTTGTACTTCAATTTAGATGTGCTTCTTAAGCTGTCAATAATCCAGCACAACTCGCGTTTTAAAAATAAAATGTATTTTTTTGTTATCGCGGGTCTTGCAAATTAACTCCTTCTGGATTTTGCAGCTTTCCATTCCCCTCCAGGAGCAAACAATTCTTTCCCTGGTTGTTCCTGTTTCAAGAGCTTTGTCTCTCCATGAGTTTTTCAGCAATGCCTTTCAGCCTAGTCCGAGTCAGTGGGTATATTCAGTCAGGCGAAATAATCCTGGGCTGGAACATGAGAGAAAATAGAGCGTGGCTTTGTCTTTTGGTGGTTTCGACTCTTTCAGGCAACGAGCTTGCGGTAAAGACTCCAAACGTCCTCCAGATGTTGGCGGTGAAGTTGGCAAGGTAAAGTTGGCAAGATGCTAAAACCTGCTGCCCTGTGGCTGAGCCACCGTGGAGCATGTTAGGGGGATCTGCTGGGATCAGATCTCGTCACGTCATGGAAGACGTCGCGTGTCTGGAGATGTACCAGAGAATTTGCAGTAGTGAAAAATGAGGCGTGTTGACTGAACTTCCAGTTGGTTGAAAAGTTTCTATTTTCAGGTGCGTGCGTTTGTTTTCAGCAAAACATCAGCTTTTCGTGGAGAAAATGGGATTCTTCTAATGAAAATAAAAATGTTTAGTAGAAAATTAATTCTAGAGAAATATGTGAAGGGTAATTTGTGACCGTCTTTAGTCGGCGCATCTAGTTGACTACACACCCAGCAGATGCGCTGAACGAGGAAGGGGCTGTTTTTGACTCGGCCCTCTTCCAACTAGGCCCACACATTAAAAGTGAATATAATTTACATATCATTCAGACGGTTGGAATTCCCAGTTGTATAGGAGGAGATGCGTCTTCTGTTCCGTTTCTTTTTTCATTCTGGTTAAATAAATCCTTTCCTGTGCAGGAGAATAAAGCTTTCTGTATGCTTCGGTATGCAGGAGCTATTTCACATAAGCTATTCATGCAGAGCATGAAAGGCATCTTGCAGGAATAGCCTCAATTGGTTATTTTTAGGAGGGGGGAGGATGGCATCAGCAAAACCACTAGAGACATCTCTTCTGCCACCGTATACACATCTCTGAATAAAAGAAACCGGTTGCTGCCTAATGAAAAGAGAAATTGGAAACCCCGCACGGGCTGATTACAGTCACACAGATGCTTTTGCCCAGAATTCCACCTTCCTGGGCAAAATTTGTTCTCTTTTCTCTGCAGAAAACCTCTGCTACAAGAATTATTTGGAAAGGGAGAGGGGGCAC
Organism: Pluvianellus socialis; assembly: GCA_013400795.1. Classification (NCBI taxonomy): domain Eukaryota; kingdom Metazoa; phylum Chordata; class Aves; order Charadriiformes; family Charadriidae; genus Pluvianellus; species Pluvianellus socialis. The sequence continues at coordinate 39,133 of VZTS01011317.1, read as the reverse complement.
GGGGAGGAATCAACCGCTGGACTAAGTAAATTAGTTGAGGGATATTGCAGGCTTCCCTAATGGCACGTTTATAGATGTGGATGCTGGATGTTTTGGGAGGTAACTCTGATTGCTCGTTGGGAGGGAGGCTGATTTCTGCGTGTCTGCGTCTGCCGCATTCTCATTTATGGAATCACATAAGTGACACATGGTGTCCTCTAGGTAGGACAATGGGATGCAAAGAGTGGGAATCCAGCAAAGATGACTAGCCTGCTCAGGTATCACCTAGACACCAAAAGCCTGGTCTGGGCTCTCTTGAAGGAAATGCTCCTATTTCCAGCGAACTTACCTTCAGAGGAAGTTTCTTACTGGTTTTTGTAGGGTTTTTTTGTGTTTGAGAAACAGAAGGTTGAGGGAGGGAAGAAGGTTATTTGCCATCACAGGTCAGGTTGCAGATGTGGAAGCAAGAATGAAAGATGGTGGGTCTGGATATGGATTGGTGAGTGTGGGACGTGGCCATAAATTGTCTGTTCTTGGGTGTCTAAGAAGTCTTGAGGGTGCAGGATCTTCCTTAGAAGGCCGTGAGTCATGGTGGGCAACAAAGAATGTTCCTTGTGCTGAACCAATTCTGGTTTTAGGTGGTTTTTTAGAGAGAAAGGGTGAATCTTGTGGGGGAAAATGACCCTTTTTCGCCAGTCCTTCTTGTTTCGATTCATTGCGAGGTATTTCTGATAGTCCTCTAAGGTGCGTATCATTTGTGTTTCTCTTCTATCACAGTTAAAACCAAACAAATAAAGAGGTTTTATTCTAGCCGTTTGCAATCACGCGGTAAAGGAGAGGCTGTGTGGTTGGGTGTTTGTGTCGCTTTAGGATTAGCTCTGTGTTTAGCTCTTGCTACTTTAATTGGGGCCGCAAGCAAGAAGTGCGCGGAGTGTGCTCTGTAGACTTCAGACAGATAAAAACATAGAGCAGCAAGAGCTGTGCCACTCTCATGGAGGAGAAATCGGTTTAATTCCCCAGCTTTTCCTGCACAGATCTAGACAAGCTGGAAATACACTGAAGGTCAAAGATTGATGTCAGAAAAAGGGGAAGCAATTTTGTCCTTTACACGATTTTCTGCTTTCACCCGGCTCCTGAAAGTTAGTTTCTCTTTTTTTTTTTTTTTTTTAAATAATGCTGTTTATTACGGGAGATGGGTTGTAGACCTCCTAGAAATAAAACTACAAAGCAAATGAAAACTTTCCTTTTAACAGCTTGGCTGAATTGCATCTTTTTGGCTCAGCTTCTGGCGAGAAACACATTGGAAAAGTCTAACTGTGACCAGTGAACCATGACTGGAAAAAACCAAGGCTTTCCAAAATACTACCTGGTGTCTTTCCATGGACAACAAACATCTCATTATCTTGGAGAACTGGGTTTTGCCAGAGGATAAACGTGTCTGCAGATACGTTTACAGATGCTCTTGGGGTGATTGAAGAAAAATGTTTAGGAATTTGACCTAAAGTGTGTCCAAATCTACAGATAGCTTTCCATTTAGTCTCTTGAACTCTGGTTCCTCCATATGGAGTGAGTTTTTGTCCGTGGCAGCTCACGTAGCACAGGTGTGATTCATAGTCATCCAGTTTAATAATCTACACATCTTCTAGAACAAAGTCATTGGGTTTAATGCGTGCTCTTCAGAGGAACGCGATGCATTCAGGACTTCGCTGGGATCACCTTTACACTTCGCTGCTGGGAAGAAAAGCATTCGTCTAGAATTATGAGGAAAACATCCCATCAATCTCTCTGCGAACATTGCGTTATGAGAGGTGCGTGTGTGGGATGTAATGTGCTGTAGTAGAAAACAAAGTACTTGGCGGGGGGGGAAGCATCCAGTGGACTGCAGTCTTCGATGCATTAGATGAGAAGTATTTGGTGTGGGAATCATGTCATTTTATATAAATTTTTTTATACAAAAATTTTATAGACTTTGAATAGATATTTGATGGGTATTTCTGTCAGTAGAACACACAATCCTTACAAACCGTGTGGTATTTGCTATAAAGTCTTTCTAATTTCCTGATCGATGAGGCGTCTGAGCATTTTACATTTGCACATGTGTTAAAAGATGCACAAATGTAAACCAGCTTAGTGGTTAAACCAGCTTAGTGGTTTTTACCGCATGTCAAACCAGTTTAGTTTTTACTACAGATCAAGGGCCATGAGCTCTGTACAAACCATCTGTAGTAGCTGAGGAGGGTGAGCAGGGTATGGTGCATCGAAGAAAGGAGCAGTTGAATTGATCTGAGTCCAGGGGAGGTTTAGGTTGGATATTAGGAAAAACTTCTTTACTGAAAGGGTTCTCAAGCATTGGAACAGGCTGCCCAGGGAGGTGGTGGAATCACCGTCCCTGGAGGTATTTAAAAGCCGGGCAGACGTGGTGCTGAGGGACATGGGTTAGGGGTGGTTTTGGCAGAGGTTTATGGTTGGACTCGATGATCTTGAAGGTCTCTTCCAACCCAAGTGATTCTATGGTTCTATGATCTGACGCCTTTTTGCGAAGACATCTGCTCTTCTTTAGTTATGCAGATTTTCACTGAGTCACCCATTACTGGGTCTTCCGATGTCTTCATAAATTAAATGTTTTCATGCTTTTTACCCATGTGTTTAAGTTTAAATTTGAATCGTTCCAGGGCCGATGCCTTCTTGGGAAATATTGTTGTTTATAATATGCCATGGGACCTATGAGTGCTTTCCAGTTTTGAAATCAATCTCGGAGTTCCTGCATGCGTCTTGCTTACACCTTTCCCCTGCGATGATTGATGTTAACTAAATAAGCTGCCATCTGTAGAAAAATCATTGTACGCTATTGATTTGATATAACTTTATTTTCTGAAATATTTCACTCAGAGAAATTGTAATTTCAAACCCCATTTCTTTTTGGCCCGCTGTAAAACTTTTCCCAACCTGTGGGTGTACAAGGAAGCCGGATCAAATCCTTCAATACGTTTAGGTATGTATGAGTGAAGTTCCCAATGTGCGTTACGAGGATTTGGTTTTAACTGGTCTTCGTTAGCGATACCGGCCCTTGCTTCGGTGTTGTTTTCTTCCAACTTTAATTTGTGCACTTCAGCGTTGGTGTGATGAGAACAGGGTGATACTGCGGCGATACCAATGTGAATCGGCCCCGTTAGTATGAATCAAGAAAATGCTTTACCAACGCGAGACATTGAAATGGTGATGCTGGGGGAGTGTAACTGTTTTGACTCCTGTGGGTTTGAGGTTCGCTTTGCTTGTAGATGTTTTCCTCCTGTTTTGGGTTTGCAGTAATGTTCCATGAAAGAGAGAAAATGAGGAATTTTATTTGTTGAAGCATGCCAAACTCTTCTTCCCTGCAGGAGACTCCAGAATGAAGAGCTGAGCCTTGAAACCTTCCCTCTAGGCAAATAAAAGTGGTTCTGATGGATGAAGAAGGGCATGAGATCTATGTTTAGGACCCTCCTGTGAAATGTACGCTGGCATCAGCTTCCTCGTTCCTAATTTTGGAAACTCACCCATGAGCTGCCTTTGCAGAGCGCTCATAAAGAGGAATAATCTCTGCGGTGGTAGGGCTTCAGCTGTAGCTGCTCAGGTGTAGTTTCTGAAATGGGGGCTCTACAAAGAAGAACTCAAAAGAGTCAGGATAAAAGTGCTGGTGATGTTCAGGGTTGGGAAGGGAGTGTAGCCTTGCTTTTCCAATACGCTCAAAAAAACCAGAAGGAGGGGACTTGGTGATCTTAAAGGTCTCTTCCAACCAAAGTCATTCTACAGTTCTGTGAACTGCAGGCATGCATGCTGTGCTTGGAAGGAATTGCAACTTCAGGCCCGGTTGGAAAATAGCTTTTTTTTCCCTTCCCAAAAAATTCTTACTGGTTTTATCAGTAACAGTGCTGCTTTTTAGCCTGGGAAATGAAGATTTCCCATCTACGCGTTTCCCTCCCTAGATGGGAGCGCTTCGTGACTCACCAGAAACACAAGCAGAAACGTCTTTGGTGGCACCGTCCACGTGATGCTAAAGATCCTTTAACACTGGTGATTAACCCAAGGCCATTTCTTCCTAATTTAAAACGAGTTTTGATGTCCAGAGTTGCCTTTGGCTACTGCTTGAATGAATTAGGATTTCAATATTGCCTCGTATTTACTACCTCACAGAAGAATGAACTTGGAGTCAGATCCTCATTTAGTTAAAATAAATGTATTTCCATGGTATTAAACAAATTTAAACCAGTGGACGATTTTGGCCTGAGGGAGTATAAGGGGCTGTGTGTTGGATCAGGTTCTGAGCTGCATTATAATGAGTAAGAAATGTGTAATGGGGTTTATAGTTCAAGAGAAGAGGTTTGTACCAGGCTGGCTTTGTACCTCATGCCTAGCTTTCCTAATGCATAACAGAATGGAAACGAGTTAATGTGTCATCAAATTGGAGGCTCGCAGGAGAAGAAATAGTTGACGCAACTTTCAAACGCGCGTTCCTTCATTTTGAGCAGGTAGATGCAGCTACTCCTTTCAGTGTTTGGTGTTTGGGCCCTGTGAAGAAAACATTTCAATGAAGAAAAACAGATCAAGGGGTGGTTTCAAAGCCAGCACTTCCACCAAAACCTTTCAATCTCCCGGTTCATTTTCTGTACAGCGTGACCCTCTTGGATGTCATCTGCTCTTTCCCAATTGTAAAGCCTTTCTCCCTCCGCTCCTTTCCCTTGTGGATCTCCTCTCTTCTGAGCTCTCCTTTCTTCCTTTGTGAGCCTTCCCTCCTCCTCCTCCTCCTCCTCCAGCTGCCTCATTCGGGCTGACACCTTTTGTTAATGTTATCAGAGAGATTAGAGGACTAAGATTCATGGGGGAACTGGTGCAAATTCTTCTGGGTCAACAAGTTTGTTCTCCATGATCAGATCAGGCTCTTTGATTGCTCAGTACAGTGAGATTGATCAGTATCAGCTTTGTGGTTGAATTTGCATGAGTTTAACTAGCTGAGCACTGGTTTTGGAGGAAGTGGAGATTTGGAAGAAAGGAGGGAGATGAACTGGTGGTTGGGTTTTTTCCCCTTTTTCCCCCAAACTTTGCATCTCTTGCGTTTTTAATAGATGGTCCTCCTGGGCAAAATGGGGTAAGAAAATCATTAGAATAGTCAAGGCAGATAGTCAGAATTTTGGCAGGGGAGCTCTGTCAGCCCTAGCTTGGCTTGCGATCCTTTCGAACTCTTCCCAGTAACTCTGCCAGTCCATCGCAGATCCATCCCCATGGCTGCGAGGTGCCACTGGGTTGTGTCCACCTTGTTATTTTGTACACTTCCTGAATTTCCCTCTTTTCACACTCTCCGGTGGTTGTCCGCGTGTCCTTGCTGCGGGTGTTGGAATGAACATCCCTTCACCTTACACTAAAGGCCAAGAACTTGCCTTTAAATCCTTAAATTAAATCTAAAATTTTTGAACAAAACTTTTTGTGTAAGTTCAGACCAGCTCTGCTCTTCATCTGTAGTGGAATAAGCAGCATAAAACATGTGTGCCTAATATTTTAGGGTAAAACAAAGACATTACAGCTTAAGTTTTGGCTGTTCAAAGCAAGAGAATTTGTGCTGCGGGAACCTCTATTTATGTGTGATTGCTGGAACTCTGCTTATTTGCAAAAACAAAGGATCAAATCTTTTTTGTTGTTGTTTTATCGCTTTCTTTTGCGCAGCTTAAAAATGCAAGGTTGTTGCGGAATATAATTTATTTTTCCATCTTAACAAATCTTTGTGGACGGGATGAATTGGGTAAAAACCATTCACACTCGGTTCGCACTTTCGTGGCTTTGAATTCAACCGGTGAATCAAGTCGCAGAGTAGAATAGCGGCGTTTTCAGGCAACCGTGCGATTTAATAACAGCCCTCAAGAAAGTAGGCTTGCGTTAGGGGTCTGCGCCGGGGTTAACCTTCGCAAGAGGTTTTGCAGAGAAATCAGGCTGCGTTTGTCTGTCTGCCTCATTCCTTTCGTGTTTTGGTGTCCCTGGGCTTAATCATGTCTCAGAGACTCCTGCAGGAGAGAGATGGGTTTTGAAAAGGGAAGGAAGAAAGGCTGGGCACCAGCAAAACAATCTCCCTGTGTATTTTAGTCGGAGTCCCAGTGGATTAACGACAGTCGTTTGCATTAGCAATGACAGTACAGAGATGATTACTCTTCCCGAGAGACGGGCAGGGATAGAAATGGGGCTCCATTATGTTGCTCATTATTATTCTCTGTGCTAAGTGGCACTGGTGACTGGGGAGCCAAAGGGCAGAGTTGAGCTGTGGTTTTAAGCTAATAAAGTTATACCAAGCGGGAGATGGGATTGTTAAAACGAAAGCTTTGTTCCAAGGTGTCTGAGAGTACCTTTGTATTTTTTCCTAAGCTAAAAACGTGTATTGGCTGTGTTGGCTTTACCCACTTTGGTGGAAAAATGTTTACTTTCCCTTCTATTAGCTTTATTGAAACTTTATACGAAAACGCCTCAAATTGCATTGTATTAGAGAACGTTTTCCTCCCCGATTCAGATTTCTGGTCTTGTTCTCTCCCCTTTATATAAGCCAAAGTGATGGAGGAATGGTCAGTTTTGAGGATGGGCTGCTTCTTTAAGAAAGCTCATAATAAACCTCTTTTCTTAAGCAGACCAAAGTGACCTTGTTCCCACCTCTGAGGGACAGTTCCTAAAGATTTGCATTTCCTTTCTGTTGAGTCTCTGCATGGAAAACCAGTGTCATGGTCTTAATTCCATCGTTCTGCCCCCCCATATATTACGGTGTAATTGTGTTGCTTGATTATCCTCTTCATGGTTTAGAAGTTAGAATGAGTAATTTCATTCATCTCAGATGTTGCAAAACTTTACACCTGCTAACATATAACTGGCACTTTTTTTTTATCCCCCCCAATAAGTAGACCATGTTGTGGGCAAGCAAAGTGAGACAAAATGACTAAATCTTGAGATCAGATGGCAAAACAGCCGCAAAGTTGGTGAGCTGTGAATTGTTGCCTGTCAGTAGGACATCTCTGAATGGGCACGTAATCTGAATATCTTGTTTATTTATGAAATATTGGCTGATAGAGGGGGTTCATTAAAATCAGTTTCTGTATACTTACTTGTGCTAGATGACCTTCAAAAGTCCCTTCCAACCAAGACTGTTCTATGATTCCATGAATTATATATTTGTATTTGTCTGGAAGTGTAGTAGTTCACATTGTGGTGAACTGTGGGGAAAAAAAGCTTTGTACCTCACCAATTTTATAATATGTATCTCAGTTAAACGCAGAGGAATTTATTACAATCTGGATAATACAGTGGCATGATTTCAAATTTATGTTAACTTTCACAACAAAAGGATGATTTCTAGGACCTGGATTGAACTGCAATGCAATTTCTAGATTTATTCATGCCTGACTATGTGACCACCTAATTTTTGCCAAGATCTGAGTGCCATTAGGTCACAACAACCCCACAAAGTGCTGCAGGCTTGGGGAAGAGTGGCTGGAAAGCTGCCTGGCAGGAAAAGGACCTGGGGGTGCTGGTCAACAGCCAGCTGAATCTGAGCCATCAGTGTGCCCAGGTGGCCAAGAAGGCCACCAGCATCCTGGCCTGGATCAGGAATAGAGTGGCCAGCAGGACTGCGGCAGTGATGGTCCCCTTGTACTGGGCACTGGTGAGACCCCACCTTGAATCCTGTGGTCAGTTTTGGGCCCCTCACTCCAAGAAAGACATGGAGGGGCTGGAGCATGTCCAGAGAAGGGCAACGGAGCTGGTGAGGGGTCTGGAGAACAAGTCTTGTGAGGATCAGCTGAGGGAGTTGGGATTGTTTAGCCTGGAGAAGAGAAGGTTGAGGGGAGACCTTCTCACTCTCTACAACTGCCTGAAAGGAGGTTATAGCCAGGTGGGGTCAATCTCTTCTCCCAAGTAACAAGTGACAGGACAAGAGGAAATGGCCTCAAGTTGTGCCAGGGGAGATTTAGGTTGGATATTAGGAAAAACTTCTTCACGGAAAGGGTTGTCAAGCACTGGAACAGGCTGCCCAGGGCAGTGGTGGAGTCACCATCCCTGGAGGTATTTCCCAGCCAGGCAGACGTGGTGTTGAGGGACATGGGTTAGGGGTGGTTTTGGCAGTGTTAGGTTTATGGTTGGACTTTATGATCTTGAAGGTCTCTTCCAACCTAAGTGCTTCTGTGATTCCATGATCATCTCTTTTTAATGCATCTGCTTTTCTCACTGGATCTTCAGGTTGCATCCCCTCTCCTCTCCTCCTCCCTTTTAGCAGGATTTTCAGTCGAGCTGCATGGCCTTACTTCCATAATTTGCCTGCTGGGAGGAACACTTCTGCATTATGCAGTGAGTCTGGAGATCAGGACGGGTTGTGTTGAACACCAGTGCTCCTCTACCGGCTGAGGTTGATTGGGTGCGTTTGGTACCCCACGTGCATCATCTCTCTTCCAGAAACCAACATGTGTATGTCGACCTCTCTAAAGCCAGAGCAGATCTCCTAGTGCTGGTTACTCCTGGCCCACACTGAGCACATCTTCAAAACTGTAAGAATTAAATCCTTTTTGCTATAATTAAATAGGAGCCAAAACTCTGATACAATCAGGGCTCCAGAATCTCAACTCAAGATACGAAACTGTGATGTTTGCACTTTATACTGCCACTGTACTTGCTGGTGGGAAAAAAGAGAGTAAGAGTTACTCTTACTGGCACATATTTAAGGTTTTCCTGGGTAATTTATGAACTGATTTAAGAATTAATGTAATTTTTTTCCCATTCTGTAAAATGTTACCTGGCTCCCTAGATTTCTACCGTTGAGCTCTCTTGTCCCACTGAACTGGAGAGAAATTGTTTACGTTCTGTCCTTCAAAATTCGTGAATATTCACTCGACAGTCAAAGAGTATTTTGGGCAAGGGAGTTCTGTTTTTCTTTGCAAAAGCTCTCAACCTCCTTGCTTATGTGAGCTATCATCAACTGCGGCGTCTATGGCCATATTCCCAATCCCGTCAGCGGAGCTTAATGAAGGGGATGGATTTGATTGTTTTTGTAGGTCTTTTCGGGTTGATGGCATTAGCCATCAATCAAAAAAGCTGTGAAGGAGCCTGTTGAAGCTACGCCAGCTCCTTTTGCCCCAAACCGTGGGGCGAGCTGCCAACAGTTTGCGGGGACCCGCCAGGCATGCCAGCTCGATAAAAACGCCGAGATGGAGACGGTGTAATTGAGAGCGGTCTGGGCGTGCTTGGGCAGGTCTGGGCAATGCTCCTGCTCAAGAGCAATTTGGTGTTTTCATTGCAAATTATATTTTATTGAGACCTTATCTCGGAGTGTCAGATCTGCCTAAGCGTGTAGGGTCAGTTTACAAATCCCGGAGCAGGGGTATTTACTTCCTAAGGACAAATCGGGGCTCACGTATGTAAAGAAAGAAAACCCAGCCTAGACATCTGTGTTTATAAAGACCCAAGTAATGCAGTTTTTCAAATACGCTTCAATCCTATCATTTTTCCGGAATGTCGAGGGGGTTGGCACCCAGGAAGGCAGCCTGTCTTTATTTACAAACTTTTGTAGAGATGAGAAGTTTGTATTAAAAGATAAAACGTGAAAAACTTGCAAATTCTATCTGACGCCTTTCTAAAACTATTTTTAAAATAATATTCTGCAGCATGTAAGAATATGAAAGTGAAACGTGTTCTCAATTTGTAATAGACAGTGAGGGAGGTTAGAATGAGCACTCTATATTTTGTTTTCTGTTCTAGCATGTACTTAAAGGGAATTATTACTCTATGAAATCTTTCAGCTCTTTCAAGTTTATTCTTTGCTTGCTGCAGGTAACGGAATATATTGTTGCAGTTAAAATCTTTCTCTTGGTTTTCTTAATGCACTATATGCCAAGCTACATCAGGAAGGAATAAACACTTTTGATCTAACTCTTATCTGTGGCACAGTTTACGTGGTAAAAAGTCTGTTGTGGTGTTAAATGCTCTCATCTTTATTCATGTCCTGGGATGATTCAGCCTAGTGAATTAGGGGGAATTCAACCCTGCGAATTGCGAATTACGAATTACGGGATCAGGAGCATTTTCAAAACTCATAGGAGCTTACGCTGGCATCTAGAATAAACAGGGCTTTTTGGTTTAAGGTCCATATAATATGATTGTACTCGTTCACCCGGCTTGAGCTGAGCACTAGAGCAATTGGCTTTAATAACTGTTGGTGAACGCCGCGTTGAGAAGAAACTACAAGGTTGTGGATCTCACAAATTGCAGCTGTTTGTCGAAAGATGCGCTCAGAAGCATCGCTAGCTACCGAGCTGGTACCCTTACTGTCAAGTCCCTACCTGGATTCCTTAAATGCTACGTTCTGAAGATTAGCAGCTCCCTCTGAATGTTGGTAATAGCAAGAGGGCTCGGTAACTCACCACTCTCTGAGCCGTGCTAACAGTAATTACTGCATTAAGTTCCTTCTGTTTGTTCATTCTTACTGTAAATTAAGAAGGGAAGATTTGGGACTCATCTAACGTGTAACTTGATGAGGTTTGCAAATAGAGATGTGTCTTCAAAGAGTCATTTAGAGCAATTATTTTCGAGCAGTTCTTTGCTGATGGAGACAAAATACGCTATTTAAAATAAAAAAAAAAAGTAAGACCGGTGCAGCAGTTATTTTCCTAATGTACTCCAGTTTATGGCCTTTTAGTCTAGTATCGCAGAAATTCCCAGTTTCTTAGAACTGTTTTTCTACAGTAGCAGTGATCTTGAGTAGCTGCACTCGTTGCTCTGCTCTCCAGAAAACTTATAGCTGAGGGCTGGGACGTGGTATTAGTCTATAGTTAGATGGATTCTGCTGACTGCAATGGGCTGACTTGAGGTCTACGTTTTAATATTTCAGCGCGTATTTTTATTCTTAGAAAGGTAGCCCTTTGCCTTTTTAAGGAAACTCTGTTTCCGCAAGGCAAATGGAGTAGGGCTGCAGCCTCTACGTGTGAAAGGCAGCTGCAGTGGGACATATGGATCCTTCTGCCGCGCTCTGATCACAGGCTGGTGTCTTACTACAGGCAGATTGGACGAGGAGAGATTCAAGACCTAACACGTAGTAAAGCCAAAGCTGGTGTGAGCCCCCCGAAAGAGAGAATGAATCACAGGGAATCTTTGCAAAGAGACAATAGCTGTTTATTTTCATGTCAACTAAATGAGATCGAAATATACGTTCTGTTTTATTTGCTTCCCTTCTTAGGGAGCTTGTCCACTCGTCTTTACTTCACTTTGGGTCTACCCCCAAAGGTCAATGCCATTCGGACTCCAAAACCAACCCTCTGCTGCTCCGCGGCTAAGAAGTCATCACTCTTTGAGCTTTGTACAAAACCATAATGTATTCCTGGGCTTCCAGGGATCATAGAATCACAGAATGGATTAGATTGGAAGGCACCTTAAAGATCATCCAGTTCCAACCCCCTGCCCTGCGCAGGGACACCTCCCACTAGACCATGTTGCTCCAAGCCCCGTCCAACCTGGCCTTGAACCTCCAGGGATGGGGCAGCCACAGCTTCTCTGGGCAACCCCGGCCAGGGGCTCACCACCCTCAGAGTGAAAAATTTCTTCCTGAGATCTAATCTAAATCTCCCCTCTTCATGAGCTCAGATCCCTGAGCTGCTCTTTGCAAACGGTTCGAACATGTCTTGTGATGACTAGTAAGCCCTCTGAAGAAGACATTAAATCCTCTCTGTAGGGTCACGAGCATCTGTAGCTTTCTGCAAGAGGCTGATGGCTTTTTTGTGGTTTTATGCAGTCCATCCATGGTGAAAACGCACACTCTGGCTTAGCCTTGTTGGCTTTTCACAGAATCACTTAGGTTGGAAGAGGCCTTCAAGATTGTATTGATACCCCTCGTCCTTTGGCCCTACCAAAAAGTTTGTCCCCATCTTTCTTATAGGCACCCCTTTAAGTACTGAAAGGTCTCCCCAGAGCCTTCTCCAGGCTGAACAAGCCCAACTCTCCCAGCCTGTCTTCCCAGCAGAGGGGCTCCAGCCCTCGGATCGTCTCCATGGCCTCCTCTGGCCCCGCTCCACCAGGTCTGTGTCTCTGCTGTGCCGAGACCCCAGAGCTGGAGGCAGCACTGCAGGAGGGTCTCCCCCGAGCGGAGCAGAGGGGCAGAATCCCCCCCACTTTGCCCTGCTGTCCACGCTGTGGGGATGCAGCCCAAGATGTGGTGGTTTTCTGGGGCTGCCAGCACACAGTGCCAGCTCATGTCCTGCTTTTCACTTCACAGCACCCTCAGGTCCTTCTGGGCAGCACTGCTCTCCATCCCTTCATCACCAGCCTGGATGGATACCAGGGGTTGCCCCGTCCCAGCTGCAGGACCCTGCACTTGGCCTTGTTCATAGAATCACTTGGGTTGAAAGAGACCTTCAAAACTGTCGAGTCCAACCATGACTCATGTTGTTGAACCTCATGAGGTTCACACAGCCCCACTTCTCGAGCTAGTGGAAAAGCAAAGCCTTACTGAGGTCCACTGCTGTGGCAGGAGTGTAGACGTTGGAGCATGTCCTTGGCCAAGTGCAGTGATTTGGAAGCTGCTTCCTTGCGCTAGCTGATGCGTGTGTGTCTGTCCTGTGAGTGCCGTAACATCGTGTTTTTACAAAAACAGGCCCGAATTGAACACTGCGTCGTGTTACAGGATGTTATTGGCGACTTCTAAAGATGTGCGCAGTTGGAGGAGTCATCAGTCTAACGACGTGGTATCAGAAAAGGGGATGAGAAAAAAAATATTAGCTATGTTGTTGATGAAACAATGGGAGATAAGGTATACGGCAATGTATCTATTGAACAAAAGCAATCGAAAATGAACTGTATTATTTCTCACTCACTTGTTCTGTCAGTGATTGAGGCATTTCAGAGCACAACCAGGAAAATAATAGGTTGCTTTCACAATGGTAGAAGTTTAACAAATGCTCAATCATTCATCCGACATCATTGCTGTCGTCGGTGAGAGCTTTAGCGCGCGCTATTGATGCCTTGCTTCATTCTTACTGCCGCTCGCTTTTCAGATTCAATCTCCCCGCAATGGAGGACCGAACATTTCAATTTGCTACCTGTAGAGTCGTATTGAAATGCTCGGGGCTAAAATGAGCGAGATGATTTTGGGTGAGGCTTTGTGGAAGGCGTTACGCACACAAATCCTCTGACAAGGCCCGCGTTCACTAGCACGCGGCTCCTAACCTGGCACAAAGCGAGTGATGGTGTTTGTAAGTAGAATATTCGCAGTGGGTATCGATAAGCACTTTTGCTTTGTGTGGCTGTCTAAATCCATGTTAACTCGATGTTCCTTTTCAATTGTAAATTTCACGGCCTCTGTGGTTGGCATAACTTTATTTTTGGACTTGATACGCTTGGAAGAGCTTGGCATAAGCTCTTCATGCAGCATCTTACGTGGTTCTTCCTTCTTTGTCTCACTCATGCTCACTCGGTTCGTCCTAAAGCTAGAAACACAGTGGATGTCCTGTTAATCACTTCCTAATAATTCTGAGCGTTTACATCTCGGCTGGTTAATCTGGTGGCATTTAGAAGGGGACAGCCTGTTTCTGAGGTGGTAAAGGTTTACTCTCATGTGATAGGATGAGGGGTGATGGCTTCAAATTGGAAGAAGGGAGATTTAGACTAGATATTAGGAAGAAATCGTTGCCTGTGAGGGTGGTGAGCCCCTGGCCGGGGTTGCCCAGAGAAGCTGTGGCTGCCCCATCCCTGGATGTTCAAGGCCAGGTTGGACGGGACTTGGAGCAACCTGGTCTAGTGGGAGGTATCCCTGCCCATGGCAGGGGGTTGGACTAGATGANTGGCATAACTTTATTTTTGGACTTGATACGCTTGGAAGAGCTTGGCATAAGCTCTTCATGCAGCATCTTACGTGGTTCTTCCTTCTTTGTCTCACTCATGCTCACTCGGTTCGTCCTAAAGCTAGAAACACAGTGGATGTCCTGTTAATCACTTCCTAATAATTCTGAGCGTTTACATCTCGGCTGGTTAATCTGGTGGCATTTAGAAGGGGACAGCCTGTTTCTGAGGTGGTAAAGGTTTACTCTCATGTGATAGGATGAGGGGTGATGGCTTCAAATTGGAAGAAGGGAGATTTAGACTAGATATTAGGAAGAAATCGTTGCCTGTGAGGGTGGTGAGCCCCTGGCCGGGGTTGCCCAGAGAAGCTGTGGCTGCCCCATCCCTGGATGTTCAAGGCCAGGTTGGACGGGACTTGGAGCAACCTGGTCTAGTGGGAGGTATCCCTGCCCATGGCAGGGGGTTGGACTAGATGATCTTTAACGTCCCTTCCAACCTAAACCATTCTATGATTCCATCTGAAGACAGTGAAACACCTGGCAAGCTGTGTATTTGGAAGGACTCACTGTCCCTTTTTTTTTTGTGGATGGAAAAGCAGAGGTGTAGGAGAAGCACTGAATAACCTGGCACAATGAGAAGTAAAACTCACCTCTCCTGGTACGCACTCCCTCCAGCTGACCTCTGTAGACCTTCTCCGTTGCTCTGTACCTGAAGGCTTCTCAAGCCTTTGAAAACAACCGCAGCAATAAGAGAAATAATTTGTTATCGAGTGCGTACGAGGGAATACAGTCCATTACTCCGTTCTTTGTCCAAGAGGTGACCTTTATATTTAGCTTGGAATGTGAAGCTGTTAGTGAAAACTTCCTCTGCCCTGTCTCCTCTGGGCTCTGCCTCTTAATTTCTCATGCACTTGTAGGAACACAGGAGCACGTTTTCTTTCGAAGTGTAACTACTTAACATGGAGGATGGGATGAACTGGGAAGTGCTCCGGCTGCAGTCTGTGGGATGCTGTCGGAAGTCCTGCAGGCAGGGTGTTGCTCGAAGGGCAGCAGCAACAGCCGAGAGGCAAAGAAATGAGGTGAAGGAGAGTGAGGATAGGCTTGATACTGTCTTTCCCCCTACTCTCATCACTTTTTCACTTACTTCTGCTCCGACCATCACGCGGAAGCTCTGACTGCCTTCAGGAAAACTTCTTCAAAGTTTGTTGTCTAGAGAACAAGTCTTATGAAGAGCGGCTGAGAGAGCTGGGATTGTTTAGCCTGGAGAAGAGAAGGTTGAGGGAAGATCTTCTCACTCTCTACAACTCCCTGAAAGGAGGTTATAGCCAGGTGGGGGTCAGTCTCTACTCCCAAGGAACAAGTAATAGGACAAGAGGAAACGGCCTCAAGTTGTGCCAGGGGAGGTTTAGGTTGGATATTAGGAAAAACTTCTTTCCCAAAAGGGTTTTCAAGCGTTGGAACAGGCTGCCCAGGGAGGTGGTGGAATCGCCGTCCCTGGAGGTATTTAGAAGATGGGTAGACGTGGTGGTGAGGGACATAGTTTAGTGGTGGTTTTAGCAGTGTAAGTTTATGGTTGGACTCGATGATCTTGAAGGTCTCTTCCAACCCAAGTGATTCTATGATCTATGATTCTATGAAATGGGCTACAGACAACTAAAGGTGAGCAGCTATCGCTGGCCATCGAACAGACCCCATTAGCCGCCTCATACTTTCACTCCCCTTCAGTTTGGATCCAGTCCAGGGTCCTAGAGATTAAAGGCTTGGTGTGTTAAAAGCCCATTCGTCATCAAGCTGAGACACAACCAGTCCTTCGAGACTTGAGTCTTAATCACCAGCAGCGTAATTCACCCCATTAGAAGCAGTAAATATGCGGGCTAGTGTGTGTGGTCCTCTTCAGGCTTCACTTCTGTTTAGAAATTTTGTGAATTAGTTAAAAAAAAATATATGTCTTGCTTGTATCTGTCCAGAAATAAGAGCATAGCATTCCCTTTTTGACCAGAAGTTTCTTCTGCCTTGATCGCTGCGGACCCCTGAGAGCAATACATGAAATTGTTAGAAACATTTTCTCTCTTTTTTTTTTTTCTTTCCTTATTTCTCATTCTGATTTATTTCGTATTCCTGTGGTTCACAGCGTACGAATCAATAGAACAGCTCTTTGGTTCTGATTTAAAATTTTTAGCTTTGAATGCAGGCATTAAGTTATCTCGAAGAAGCTGTTTCGGTCCCAGTAATTTGGAAGCTTGTTGTTGCTAATATTTAGCAGGTGCAATTTGTACTTTAACACTTGGCCCTTAGTTGCTTTATTCTCTCTCTCGCTGATCTTGCTCAGTGTCTCTCCCAGTGTATTTGTGCCCCTCAGTGATGTGGTGGAGAGGCTCCCTCCCAAGGACTTCCACCCTTCCACCCATCCAGTAGCCTCTGAGTGTTTGCCCTGTTCTGGGTGAGGCCACTGGTGGGGCTTTCCTGTGGTTTTCTCTTCCCAGGAGCCATTGGCAGCAGAGACTTCATAGGAAGATTTTGTGCTTCCTTCTGCAGAAAGTAAATGTTGGGGCTTTCTTGCCTTTCTTTGCCCTGCGGCTCTGGAAAGCGTCCTGAGAAATGGTGTCAGCAATTTGAAATTTGAGCCAGCAATGTGCCCTGGTGGCCAAGAAGGCCAATGGCATCCTGGGGGGCATCAGGAGGAGTGTGGCCAGCAGGAGGAGGGAGGTCATCCTCCCCCTTTACTCTGCCCTGGCCACAACTCAAGTCCTGTGTCCAGTTCTGGGCTACCCAGTTTAAGAAGGACAGGGAACTGCTGGAGAGGATGCAGCAAAGGGCCACGAAGATGATGAGAGTGCTGGAGCATTTTTCTTCTGAGGAAAGGATGAGGGAGTTGGGGCTTATTAGTATGGAGAAGACTGAGGGGGGGTCTCGTAAATGTCTACAAATCCTTAAAGGGAGGGTGCCAGGAGGAGGGGGCCAGTCTTTTTTTAGTGGTGGCCAGTGATAGGACAAGGGGCAATGGGTATAAAATCAAATATAGGAAGTTCCATCTGAACATGAGGAGGAACTTCTTTCCTTTGAGGGTGGCAGAGCCCTGGCACAGGCTGCCCAGAGAGGTGGTGGAGTCTCCCACTCTGGAGACATTCCCAACCCGCCTGGACGCCATCCTGTGCAACCTGCTGTAGGTGGACCTGCTCTGGCAGGGGGTTGTACCAGATCATCTCTGGAGGTCCCTGCCAACCCCTAACTTTCTGTGATTCTGTGGTTCTGTGTCCCGAGCTTTCCACCCAGAGTCCACATTGCAGCCAAGGTCAGGAGCTGTGCTGTCAGGAGGGCCATTCCTCTTCAACTTCTTGATTTCTACCTTACCCTAAAATCACAATCCTCTCATTTTTCCAGCTGAAGAAGGTGGTCCCTGTGAAGACTCCATCTCCTACCAGTAAGGCAGCACGTTAAAGATGCCTGGGTGTGACGGTGACAGTTCAGGTTTTGGGTAGATGGATGGGTGTGAACAGACTGCCTCTGCTCCCAAAACTGTCCGTAGGTCTTGGAGGAATAATCCTCAGAGCCATCAGTGTTGCGGCCCAAGTTTGGCAAATCTGAGCTAAGGTTGCTCCTTCCACAGAGTGCTCAGCTAATTTGGGGAAGCAGGGACACAGCAATTGCATGGAAAGTTGCCGCGACAAAAGAAGCTGTCACCTGAACAACAACAACAAGCAATGTGATAACCTTTTGTTTCCTATCCCATCAAACGCAGTGCAGTAGAATAAGCTCATCAGTTGAAGGAGAAAAGTTATGGACTTCCCTCTGATATATTATCTCTAGATTGCTTGCCTCATTTGTTATAAGTCAATATTTTGCCCACTTGCTGTGGAAGCCTTGCAGAACGTGGACATTCAATCCTGAAGCAGTTTCCATTGGCATTTCTTTAATAAACCCTCATAATTTATAGACTGTGTTTTACATCTTCTCCTCATGCTCCCAGAGTTTGTTCTAGCCGGTTATGAAGAAATGAGATATTGAGTTGTTACTCTTCGTGATTAAGTCAATAAAATCCATTTGTCTTGTTAAGTGAGTAGCTCCATTTGGCATGTTGCGCAATCCCAGATTCTACATTTTTGGGGTGAAAAAACGGTATCTGAGACAATGATTAATTGTCTGAATATCAGAACTGACCAGCCAGTACCTGAAATCAGCCGTGCTTGCCCATAGCTGTGCCTCTCCTGTATTGCTAACGCAGCGCGGTGCAGTCAACTCGACGGCTTTCGCTGCAATTTCAAGGTGATGATCTGTAATTATTAGACGATGATTGCTCTGAACACTGAAGAACATTTTATTATTTTTAGATGACAGAACTTATCTTTAACCAAAAAAAAATACAAAATAACACAACGTAGCATCACTGTGAAAGGTATGAGATGGAAAAAGAAAGCTGTATTTTGGTTCATGCAGTATCTTTCATAAGAAGCAGCCTGAGTTCTGCGTCTTCATATCAAATGGTCACATTCCTGTATCAAAAAACTCTTGCGTTCTAACTAGAAGCATAGAAATTTTGGTGAGAGCTTGGTTTGGAAGTGATGGAGATGACTGAGCTGTACTTAAAGCACTTGGAGATCCTGCTCTGCAAGTTTACCCGACCATTCCCATAAGGACTGTAGAGAGAGAAAACTATCCAAATGATAAAATGCTATTGTGCATCAATATTTTCACAGAATCATAGAATCACCAGGGTTGGAAGGGACCTCCAGAGATGATCTGGTACAACGCCCCTGCCAGAGCAGGTCCATCTACAGCAGGTTGCACAGGATGGTGTCCAGGAGGGTTGGGAATGTCTCCAGAGTTGGAGACTCCACCACCTCTCTGGGCAGCCATTCATTTTGTTTCTGAAGTCTTCATGTCCTTTTGTATTCGATCCTATTAGATCATCATTCGGGATTTTTCTGCATAATTGCTTTAACTTCAGTAGAAATCTCACTTGCAGCAGCAGCAGCAACTCTTCCAAGCTCAACAGCAGCAACCAGTGAGTCCTTCCAGGTAGATTTTGGGGGTATGAGCTGCTCTTTGCTTCTCTCCTAATTTAGATCAGGACCTATACCTAAGGTTTTCTAAATGTTAGCTGGTTATGAGAAAAATAAATGTTGCATTCACAGTTTAGGTCCTTCTAAACTGTAGACCCCAAGGAATTGCAGAGCTGTTCTTCCAGCTTCCCCTGTTGAGCACATAAACGTTGTCTCACACAGCAAACTGGGGAACTACAGGGTGAGGAGATTTCACGAGAGTTTGAGCAGTAGCCATGCAGGTCAGTCATGTCATGGAGAAACCCGCAGTAGGATTTTTGAACTTTGCGAGCCTTCTCGTGTCTTAGAAATTCAATGAATTAAAAAAAGAAAGTCAAAATTCAAGGTAGTATTGGAAATTGTGGGTATTGGGCAACGCTGTATATCTGAAAGAACTGAAATACAGAGAATCTGATCAGGATTTGGCCCATGTGCACTCCTTGTCCTGTTCCACAACATTTCTTGGATGTTTGGGTTGATTTTGTATAAGCCTGAAACCCACACTTCCTCCTGGAAAATGAGCATTTGCTTAAATACGGTGACCTTGAGGAGGAGTTTAGAGCAACTCGGGGGAAAATCAAGGCACTCCTCTCGTTTTGGGATGCCCTGTTGAGTGAGACATCCAACCTGCCCTGGTATCCAGAGCTTTTTAAACTCAGACAAAAGTGTTCTGAGTTGGGTTTCCCAGTGCTGGAGTGGATTGGGTAAATGAGGAACAGAAACATCCATAACAAATAGGGAACACCTGTTATTTTCAAGATAAATAAACCATCAAAAGAGCAAACGAGATCGAAACTCAGACCATCTCGCTGCTTCTTTCTTCCCATGATTTCTGCAGGCTTTTTCTTGCAAGTGGCTCTAATAAAAAGGGAAAACGAGGATGTAGAGGACAAGTAATGCATTAAACCTGTTACCTCCATCACCGAATAATGGCGTAGCCCTACGATGGGGTACAGGCAGGTTGTGCTCGGGTCTTCTTGCACCCCGATGGAGAGAGGCATCCTCCCTTTGTGCCTTTATCGTCTGCTGTATCACCTTGCAGTTTGCCATTTCCCTCGGCTCACGGGAGCTTATTAAACCCAGCTTTACAATATAACTGAGGGCAGGCTTTTTATTTTTATTTTCACCTGGTGTGATTCTCAAATTACACCTTAAAGGGCTACTTGTCAAGGATGGCGGTTCCAAATTTAATCTAGTCTAATAATAATAGTGCTTGTCTATTAACTTTCTTCCTGATCATGAAAAGCTATTAGGCTCCCTCAGGAGAGGAATGGAATAGTAATAAAAACCAGCCTCTCCGAAGATCCGTATCACTGCCAGTTCCTACTCCCGGTCTGTGTTTTGGGCTTGTTTGAAGTCAGTAACTCCCAGAAGTTCGCTCAGAGTTCTCTGTGTTTTGGGGTCATCATCAACAGCCATCGCTAAATAACTTGAGCAGCAGCAGGAGCCACCAGCTTCTAAGCTCGAGTGAAGGGAAGAATTTCATTCCCTGTCTTCTCTTGAGCCTTCCTTTCAACCTGTTGTTCTTAACTAATTGTGTTTTCAATAATAGTCGTGTTTTCAGTTCCCTCCTGTAAGAAAAAGGTGGTCCTGTCTCTGTTGCCACTCCCAATCTGTGCAGGGTGGTGAGGAGGAGCTCAGCCCATCAAGATCAGCCACAGTAATTTAGGGCTTCCCTCTCCATCATTACATCATGATTTTAAGACTTGATGTCATACACACACGCTTAATGCTCTTCTGTGGATCCATCCCTCTATGCAAACTTCAAATGAGTTTTGTGTTAATTGCCAGCTGTGGCCTCATTTCACAGAATCACAGAATGGTTTAGTTTGGAAGGGACCTTAAAAACCATCGAGGTCCAACCCCCTGCCCTGGGCAGGGACACCTCCCACTAGACCTGGTTGCTGCAAGCCCCATCCAACCTGGCCTTGAACCTCCAGGGATGGGGCAGCCACAGCTTCTATGGGCAACCTGGGCCAGGGTCTCACCACCCTCACAGTAAAGAGTTCCTAACATCTCATCTACATCCACCCTCTTCCAGTTTGAAACCATTCCCCTCATCTCTCCTCTCCCTGATCAGGAGTCCCTTCCCAGCTTTCCTGGAGCCCCTTTAGGGACTGGAAGGGTCTCTAAGGTCTTCCCGGACCCTTCTCTTCTCCAGGCTGAACAACTCCAACTCTCTCAAAATGGGAAGAGTTTGTGAAGACAAAATTCCTTAAAAACTCCTTTTAACTTTGGAATGTCTCTTTCAGTGCTTTGCAGGGTAAACTCCCAAATCCCTCCTGGATTGTAGTTGCTTTAGAGCTGTCATATTTTGGGCTGGCATCATTTTGCAGCGCATTTGCAATTGCTGATTCACAGAGCGATAAACCCCCAGGACTTTGATTTTAATCTCTGAAAACAAAATAGCATATGAGAAATGGATTTCACCTTGCAATGATTAGCTCTTAGCAAGTGCACGCGCCAACTTTCCGGAGACATTTAGAGTCAAACTGCATCCGTAGAGACAATTCATCTTTCCAGTCAAACTGCAGTGCTGAAATTCCATTGTAAATCAATAAAAAAGTTAGTCTTTTTGCTTTAGTCAGAGATTTTACGTCAGGTTACATTTTTAGAGCCGTATTGGAATAGCCTCCAGTCCTGTCTACTTATTGCACAGTCACTGTGGTATTAAGCCAGTTTAACCAGTGGTAGGTGGCACGGCAACAGCTGTTAAACGGACATAATTCCGAGTTTAGGGAAACTGCGAAAGCCAGAGGTGAAGAAGGCACATCAGGTTATCCGACCGATGCGATATTGCTGTTGGTTACGTGCGTTATGGTAATGAGTCAGTCCTTCAACCTCAACCGGGGGCACAGCGGCGCGTAGACGGATTAGAAGGGGACATAATGTAAGGAAACAGGGCAAACAAGGGACAAGAGAAGAGAAGGATAATTACTCCCGTTTTACAGATGGGGAATGAAAAACCGGGAAGATTAAGGGAATGATCATGTAGAGCTCTGCGCTCCTCTGGCCTTGAGCTAGCGAACAGCATGAGCATCTGCTGATCTTTAATTCAGGGGTAGCCCTGGTGCTTTATGGACGGAAGCAGGAGCCGAACCAAAGTTTCCCAACTCCCTTTTCTGTGCTTTAAATACAGTCCCGTCCGCCGACTCAATAACTAGTTTTTCTCCCCTGTTCTCTGCCTTTTCGTGCAGCTTTGGTTATGTGTTTGGAGGCAGCAATGAAATATATTTTTTGGGGGGAAAAAAAAAAAAGAAAAAATATGCTTATTTCAAAAGGGAGAAATCACTATTGTTAAAGCCGCATTTAAGTAGTTATGTGTTCTTATTGCTACTCTGCCTTTTTAAGAAGGCTCTTCAGTTTGGCTTTTATTGATAATAAACCCGGTGCGGTGAGCAGAGGTGATAGCTGCTGGACTATTTAACACATTTGGGGATTCTGGAGCCAAAGAGAAAGGGGGAAATCTATGAACTATCAAAATGTTGCTGGCATTTTATTTCGAGATCAATGTAGGCTCTCTCAGCACATCACAATGCAAAATGGTGCATAATATCACAGTCCTAAATTGTCCCAAATTATTGCATTTTTAAGCCAAGCTAGCTTTGTTTAAATAATGACTGTGCCACGGAGACTGTCTCATTGATTGGATTACATCGGTGTGTCATAGCAAGAAAAATGAATTTGTGTCAGGCTGAATTACGGGTTTACATACATTATTTAAGCGTTGCTCTTTACCTCTCCCTCTGTCAATCAGCATCTCCTTGCAGATTGCTCTATTTTTAACATTTCTCAAAGTTGGAAATTACTTTTTTCTCAAGCAACAGCTTTAAACCAAATGTTAGTTTACCAATGACGTCGAGAGTAATTAATAATTAAGGTGTTTATGAAGGTATGTGTTCTACCCTGTACCCTACTCAAGAGAGACCCCCCCTGGAATCCTGGGTCCAGCTCTGGAGTGCCCAACATAAGAAGGACATGGACCTGTTGGAGCAAGTCCAGAGGAGGCCAGGAAGATGATTCCAGGGCTGGAGCCCCTCTGCTGGGAGGACAAGCTGGGAGAGTTGGGATGGTTCAGCCTAGAGAAGAGAAGGCTCCAGGGAGACCTTAGAGCCCCTTCCAGTCCCTAAAGGAGGCTAATAAGAAAGACAGAGACACATTTTGCCAGGGTCTGTAGTAAAAGGACAAGGAATAATGGTTTTAAATTTAAAGAGGGTAGGTTGAGATTGGACATACGAATGAACTGTTTTATGATGAGGGTGGTGAGATGTTGGCCCAGGTTGCTCAGGGAAGTTGTGGATACCCATCACTGGAAGGCCACCTTGGAGGTGGCTTTGAGCAATCTGATCTGGTGGAAGGTGTCACTACCCATGGCAGGGGACAGAAATGGATCTTCAGAGGTCGCTTCCACTTCCAACCGTTCTCTGATTCTATGATTTTGCTGCGTGGAAGATGTCCAGTGTGCACGGAGGGATCCAAGAGCTTGAAGCAACCTACTTTGGTGGTTTATAGGGAACAAGTTGTTTCTTCTCTTTATGTTTACTAATCAGCTGGTTTTCTGTCACAAACCCACTGTACTTCTGCAGTCGGCTGCGCCCTTCGCTGTAGCGTTACAAAAGAAGAAAAGAAGGAGCAGCACGCAAATGCAACTGGAACCGGAAATAAAGATTTGGAAGTAAGAGAGCTGGAAAAGGAGGTTCCTACCAGCTATCCTCTGCTGCACCTTAGACTGCTCATTGAGATCTCCTTGACATCATTTCCATGATTTTAGGAGGTCCCCAAACAGCCCGTTCTGAAGCACTCCGAAGAACTGCATTTCTCAGAGCAACGCTGAGTGGGAATGAGCTGGAGCAAAAGTCAATACTTATAACTTTTTCATCAAACCTTTAAACGTTACATTAAAAATGTATTGTTTGAGATTCAGGAAGGGGGGCACAGCAGGGAGGACAGAGCTCCAGTAAATCTTGAGCTAACGGTTTGCAGACCTTAATGCAAGGAGAAGCAATTTATTCCTTTTTGCACAAAAATCATCACCCAGGTTGTTCCTACAGGGATACCGTAGGTGCGCTCACGTGCAGGTGGATGGAGGGTGTGCGTGTGGGTATAGAAGCCTGAGAGATTCCTTCCCTTTGTCTTTATCTTTTGTCTGGTTTCAAAGATTTCTTCCGAAATTTATTTCAAGAGCCAAGGGACGTGAGAGAAGCTGCCATGCTCTTATTGTGCAGTTCACCTGGTAGGTTTGGGCAAAGGAAGGACGTGCAGGAGAAGCTGCATTTTTATTCTGTAGCTGTTATTTAATAATCAGTAGTGCTTCAGGTATAGCCTGAGGAAAAGAAACTCAACATGGGAGAGTAAGAATTTGCCACCATGCAACTGGGCAAGCACTTCTCGTGCATTAATAGGTACATTGACACCATGCGTTAAGTAGTTGCATGACATTTTTGAGACTTCATTTGCAGCTTGGAAATTTGGAGTGAAACTCCAATCAATCAACATCCACTTGTGGTGCTGATGACTATCTCATCATCATAGCCAATAATCTCATTATTTTGTATTTAATAGTGAAGCCCCAGAACTCAGGCAGGTTCTTTTTCTGCCTTTCCTATGCAGAAACCCTTGGTTCATCGTTGGGATTTGACCATACAAGGGCACAGTTGCATTTTTAGGCTGTGCCAACTTCCAGGGCTCTCACGTGAGGCTCAGAAGAAAATTCTGCGCCATCAGGGAATAACAAGGGAAAAATTACACTTTGAGTTTGGGCTGGTTTTAAACTTGTGCTGATTATCTTCAGGTGCTTGTTTGCATGCAAGTTTATTTCCAGGGTAGATTTCTGAAAAGGCAAATGCTGTTTGGCTTGGGGGGATGTCCAGGAATGGGTGACGGGATAGACTGACTGCCGCGGCAGCACTGGCCTCTTGGATGGGAACCATCCATGAGCGTTTTAGAAATGCTGGGTCAGCAAGAGGCAATAATTGATCCAAAGTGTCACATAGTTGTTAAGCCATCGCTGTTTCTTAATTGATAAGTAATTGGGTCTAGCAGGCTCAAAAATCTATGTGGCGCTGGGGAGAAAAAATCTTCTTCAGGGGCAGTTCAAAACTCTTAATGCAGGGAGGGTGTGGGGTGATGAGCCCCTCTGTGCTGAAATTAGTCATTGGGAATGATTCCCCATGGAGTTACAGATCCCACTTACAATAGCATCAATTGTATCTCCACTAGAGGTTTGGACTGTTGGATAAAGCGGAGGACAAAAAAGACCTGCAAAATTTGGCTTCCCATCCTGGTTTGAGGTAAAACAGGACCAATTTTGTTCAGTAACTCTACGTTCTTACTAGGGAAACTCCAATCAATCAACATCCACTATGCTCGGGATAAAAGCTGAGGGACCAAAGGGCCAGTTCTCTTTCTTCTATGGCCGGCATCCGAGGAGGACTCTGTCTGTTCCTCTTGTTAAGCCATCGCTGTTTCTTAATTGATAAGTAATTGGGTCTAGCCGGGAGGTTGATGGTTGGACTCGATGATCATAAAGGTCTCTTCCAACCTGCGTGATTTGGACTGTTGGATAAAGCGGAGGACAAAAAAGACCTGCAAAATTTGGCTTCCCATCCTGGTTTGAGGTAAAACAGGACCAATTTCGTTCAGTAACTCTACGTTCTTACTAGGGAAACTCCAATCAATCAACATCCACTATGCTCGGGATAAAAGCTGAGGGACCAAAGGGCCAGTTCTCTTTCTTCTATGGCCGGCATCCGAGGAGGACTCTGTCTGTTCCTCTTGTTAAGCCATCGCTGTTTCTTAATTGATAAGTAATTGGGTCTAGCCGGGAGGTTGATGGTTGGACTCGATGATCATAAAGGTCTCTTCCAACCTGCGTGATTTGGACTGTTGGATAAAGCGGAGGACAAAAAAGACCTGCAAAATTTGGCTTCCCATCCTGGTTTGAGGTAAAACAGGACCAATTTCGTTCAGTAACTCTACGTTCTTACTAGGGAAACTCCAATCAATCAACATCCACTATGCTCGGGATAAAAGCTGAGGGACCAAAGGGCCAGTTCTCTTTCTTCTATGGCCGGCATCCGAGGAGGACTCTGTCTGTTCCTCTTGTTAAGCCATCGCTGTTTCTTAATTGATAAGTAATTGGGTCTAGCCGGGAGGTTGATGGTTGGACTCGATGATCATAAAGGTCTCTTCCAACCTGCGTGATTTGGACTGTTGGATAAAGCGGAGGACAAAAAAGACCTGCAAAATTTGGCTTCCCATCCTGGTTTGAGGTAAAACAGGACCAATTTCGTTCAGTAACTCTACGTTCTTACTAGGGAAACTCCAATCAATCAACATCCACTATGCTCGGGATAAAAGCTGAGGGACCAAAGGGCCAGTTCTCTTTCTTCTATGGCCGGCATCCGAGGAGGACTCTGTCTGTTCCTCTTGTTAAGCCATCGCTGTTTCTTAATTGATAAGTAATTGGGTCTAGCCGGGAGGTTGATGGTTGGACTCGATGATCATAAAGGTCTCTTCCAACCTGCGTGATTTGGACTGTTGGATAAAGCGGAGGACAAAAAAGACCTGCAAAATTTGGCTTCCCATCCTGGTTTGAGGTAAAACAGGACCAATTTCGTTCAGTAACTCTACGTTCTTACTAGGGAAACTCCAATCAATCAACATCCACTATGCTCGGGATAAAAGCTGAGGGACCAAAGGGCCAGTTCTCTTTCTTCTATGGCCGGCATCCGAGGAGGACTCTGTCTGTTCCTCTGCCTTTGATCCCGATCTGGAATCCAGATCTAGAATCCAGTGCCTGTCCATCACTGAGTACCAGTCTGGGACTTCCCCAGTGCCTGCTGGTGACATGATTGTCATCCTGGGAGCTTGATACAGTTTTGTATATATTTCATTATTTCCTTTTTATTATTTTATTCTTTATATTTCGTTAAAGTAGTTTAGTTCTTACCAAACTAGTCTCTGGTTTTCTCTCTCTCCTGCTCTGCTCTCCTCTCTGTTTGTCAAGCACTGGAAGAGGCTGCCCAGGGCAGTGGTGGAGTCACCATCCCTGGAGGTATTTAAAAAATGGGCAGACGTGGTGCTGAGGGACATGGGTTAGGGGTGGTTTT
>VZTS01011317.1:0-11854 GCA_013400795.1 Pluvianellus socialis | reverse complement strand
TGTTATTCGCCCCGTTGGAGGGTGGGAAGCGGAAAAGCGTAGAGGGGTCCCACCTGTGGGGAGGAGCGGACAGGACAGGGGACCCAAAACTGACCCGCAGGGTGTTCCATCCCATCTGCATCATGCTCGGGATAAAAGCTGAGGGACCAAAGGGCCAGTTCTCTTTCTTCAATGGCCGGCATCCGAGGAGGACTCTGTCTGTTCCTCTGCCTTTGATCCCGATCTGGAATCCAGATCTAGAATCCAGTTCCTGTCCATCACTGAGTACCAGTCTGGGACTTCCCCAGTGCCTGCTGGTGACATGATTGTCATCCTGGGAGCTTGATACGGTTTTGTATATATTTCATTATTTCCTTTTTATTATTTTATTCTTTATATTTCGTTAAAGTAGTTTAGTTCTTACCAAACTAGTCTCTGGTTTTCTCTCTCTCCTGCTCTGCTCTCCTCTCTGTTTGTCAAGCACTGGAAGAGGCTGCCCAGGGCAGTGGTGGAGTCACCATCCCTGGAGGTATTTAAAAAATGGGCAGACGTGGTGCTGAGGGACATGGGTCAGTGGTGGGTTTGACAGTGGGAGGTTGATGGTTGGACTCGATGATCATAAAGGTCTCTTCCAACCTGCGTGATTCTGTGATTCCGAAGAGGGAATGTGTTTCTAAAAGCAGCTCTCAAGGATAACATAAATTATCCTTCAATGTTAGACTGAGCAAGGAAATATCTGTAGCTGTCTGGACTAAAAACCCATCCCACATCTGTTTTTTTGTTGGAAAAACAATACGGAGAGGTCAAAACAGTTTTGTAGCCTGATGTGCTGCAGGAGAACGGCTCTCTCCACCCCACGCACAACTGGCATCTTCTCCTAAGGCTGCCTGCTTGGCAAAACTGGCTCTGCTTGTCAACGGGGATGGAAGGTGGCTTAAAAAAATGCATCCATTATGATGCAAATGGGAAAACACTCCCTCTGAACCAATGCTAAATGCTGGTCTCTATCCTGCATTTGGAAATACTCAGATATTGGTGATTCTGTCTTTCCAATGAGATATGCTGGCAAAATTCTCTTTTTCTAAAATGTCTGTTATACTTTGAGCAAGAGCAATGTGTGAAAACTCTGCCTGAGTTCCAGTGTCGACATGCTCTTTACTTTCGTTGTGCCTGTAGTTTTGACGGCGTGCGGTGAGGGTTTGCTCAGCTAACACGAATTATAATCTTTTGCGGTGGATTGTGAAACAGCCATAGTACTTCATTTTACAGCATATTTGCAGAGGGTGAAATTGTTTGTATTGAGCTTGTGTAGAAGTGCTGGGGACTTTTTGCGGGCGAAAAGTCTTAAATTGACTGACCACTTTCCTTGTGTTTTACTAAAAAAACAAAAGAAGTTAATACTTGAGTTAAATTTTAGTTTGTTTTTACAACTAGAAGGAGCGGGTCAATATTTTGTGAAAAAGAGAGGAAAAATCTTCTTGGAAGAATTATTTTCCATCTTAAAAGCGTGTTTTATTCTGAAGCTGTGTTACTTAGAGCTGAATTTAGTGAAAAGTTGAGTGCTCTTAGCCCGTCCCGTCCCGTCCCGTCCCATCCCATGCCATGCCATGCCATGCCATGCCATGCCATGCCATGCCATCCCATCCCATCCCATCCCATCCCATCCCATCCCATCCCATCCCATCCCGTGCTTTTAATATCTCTGAATATTCCTGGATAGCCCGTTGCACCTGCTAATTATCCCTACATACATTATTCAAATATCTCACTACACCCACTGATTTCTCCCCCTGAAAAAACAGTTGGGAATAACGCATGGAAAGC
Source organism: Pluvianellus socialis (assembly GCA_013400795.1). Lineage (NCBI taxonomy): Eukaryota > Metazoa > Chordata > Aves > Charadriiformes > Charadriidae > Pluvianellus > Pluvianellus socialis. The sequence goes on along the minus strand of VZTS01011317.1, from coordinate 10,051 downwards.
ATCTTAACATGATATTGGTTTTTGTCTATATCTTAACATTTGTTCGTCTGGAAAAGTGGAGTGGTTTAGTTGACCTGTACCATGACCGCTGTGGGTGCTGCATCCCCAGCCCTGAATACTGAAGTGGGGGAAAAAGCTAATTTAATTCTGTAATGCAAAACACTGTATTTTCTTAAATAACTCTGTAGGAGATCTTGATAGTATGTGGAAACTTGACGTTACCACTTACACTTTGAATGAGAGTATTAAGTGCTGTATGAATGGTAATTATAACTGAGGATCTTTGCCTCATTAATAGGCACTCAGAGGCTCGGGCGATACGTGGTGGTGGTTGGGACCTAAGACGACCTAAAGTGGTTGGATTCATTGTCCTTTCCTGACCTGGTTTAGCAACCCAACAGTGAGCACATGGCTGTTCGGGCAAGGACAGATGGTTTTTCTCTTGATTCTGTTTGGGTTTTTTTAAAAGAAAAAGAAACAGAACAGCAGTAAAACAAGTCTGGGAAAGTATTATGTTTTATATGATGACATTTAACTGGTGGCCACGATGGGAGTTTTTCACTGCCATTTCCATAGCCAGACAGTTCTCTGTCATTAATGAGCTCTTTGATAAGTCTCGTTGCTTAAAATGAGTAGGCTCAGTTTAAATTATCCCTTAATTATTAAAAATTATGCTGGGTTTTGTTTTTTTTTTGTCCGCCAGTGGTGTAACAGCAATTTGGAGTGCTTTTTCCCCATGACAGCAAAAAGAAATGTCTGTTATTTGAAAGGTACAAAATTATTGTGGAAGTGGAGTAAATTTTCATTTTCAGGAAGAGTGGCTACAGTGCAGATGCGTGTATGTAATAGAGGAACCTCTGTGTGTGTATATTGTTGGTAGTTTAGGATCATTATCTTAAAGTAAAGGCAGTCAGATCCCAGGTAGCTTGCCGTCTTGCTGCATTGAAATTTTTTTCTCCTTCCACCAGCGTGGTTTTACATTCATTTACCAAATACAGCCCAGAGAGGCTGGGATGAGATATTGAAATGTAGCTCCATCTGATCTTGGAAATTGCCAAAGTTAACAACTTTTAAAACCTAAAAAGAAGGAAGGGCTGTTTTGCAAACCCCATAATTGATGTTCTGTCAGAGCTCACATTTTATTTCATTTCTCGGAATTCAATATATGGATTTTCATCCAAAGCATTTACCAGGCACTGGTGACTCTCTCCCTTTGGCTGATCGAAGATGAGCATGTGGGGAAGGGCGATATTTTTATTTATTCCCTTCTGTGTTATATGAACTGAACGGTGGCCTCTGGACGAGTCCCATCAGCTGCTCAGACAGTCCTTGAAACCCTTTCCCAACTCTCCATCCATCCTCACAGGGCACTTCCAGGTTTCCACAGAAAGAAGAAACTGAACCGACTCAACCTCCTGTGGTCGTTATTGTGTTAGGTGAGAGGAGGGCCTTTTCTTGGTTGAATCTTCCAGTAGGGTAAAACAAGAACTGGCAGCTTTTAAATGAGGTTTTTGGATGGACTTTACTTGACAATAATTTACTGGCCTTTCTGCCTGTGTATCCAATTGATGGATGCCGTTGCACAGTTCTAGCTTCAACTTCTGGCTTCATCCAAGGATGCAGGTATTGTAAGTTTGTTTCGACTGCAGGGAATGGAAAGATGAGGCACTAAGCTAATGAAGGGTGATTTTTTTTTTTCTCTCTTTCTCTCTTTTTTGTGTGTATTATACCCCAAAACTGATTGGCAGAACGCTAACCCAGGATGAGAGCATGAAAGTCTTCCTTGAAGCACTCTGGGGACTCTCTTTAATTGGCTTGAAGTCATTCTTGGGTGGTAGGAACCTTACCTATATCTCATTTATTTAACATCACGGAGATCATTCCTTGGCCTGCATCAGTCTTTGGGGTCTGCTTAGTATCTGGAGTCATCCACCAGCTGCCTGCTTGGCAGCAATGCGTGACTTCTGTCCCGTGGGAATGAAATTGTCCTATCTCCATTGTTTTTCATCATTCTCTGACTAAAGTCGCACAGACACAGGTTGTCATTTCCCTGGTTCTTGGTGTCGCACCATCCTTTAGATTGCCAGAAAAGGAGAAGAGATAGAAAAGAACCTACAAATATCGACTGGGTTTATTTGGGAAGTCAAGGAGTTGTTCGTAGCGGTATATTGTACATGGCTGCATTCAAACTTAATTGCAGAGAACCATTGTTTTGCTTGTAACAGCAGTTTATAACTTAACAGAATTCACATTAACTGAAGGGCTCAGAAAATATGGAAATATCTTTTTCTTTGATCTGCTGTCAAGAGTGTTTTTGAATAATGTGTAATCAAGGAGCCACAAGTAGCTCCAGCGGTGGTCCGAGTAGGAAGAGTAGTATTAGTTTTAAATGCTAAGAATTCATGCGTGGTTCATTTTCTTTAAAAAAAATCATTACTAGCTCTCCCTTGGAATGAAACAATGATGAAGAGAGCAATATCTGCTAACTCAGTAGTTCTTTTCCACTACTTAGCTTTTCATATCTGAAAAAAAATACTAGGAAATCAATTCCTGCAATCCCTAGCCACGTCAAAACAGCACTTATCAATGTGAGCCTAATGGAAGTTGCCTTGTCTGTTTGAAAGCATATGAATCTCGGGGGTCAGGATATAATTTCTTTCTTCTGTTGTACTTGTTATGTTGCTACGGAATAAGGAGTTTTGTACACTGAATGAGGGTGATAAAAATTGCTCACTAAATTATTCCAGTTGAAGCAGCTTTTTAAAAATTATTTAGTGGCAAGGACAGAACCCAACTAGATGGCCGTTCAGCATCTGAAAATAAGAACAAGTTTCATTTTGTTTTAGTGGTTGAAGTAAGTTGAGCAGGTTAAAGAACTAGGTAGATCCAGGAGGAGGAAAAAAGCAAGAAAACAAACAAACAAAAAAAACGCACAAAAATTCACTTGGCAACAACATATTATGGATGGATCAGGGTTAATATGGGAATCCTTGGTGCCAAGAAGGCCAGCGAAGAAATTAAACTGAACCATGAATAGGAACACGTTACAATGCATGTGATGTATTGCACGTAGCAGAGGACGGCCGAGTTCTGAGCTGTGGTTTTGCAAGATAACTGGTTGGGGACTTTGTGGTTTTAAGTTGGTTGGCTGGCTTTTAAGGACTTTCTGCAGCAAGGCGTTGTGGACATAGCGACCTTTCAAGGCAGACTTTGCTAGGGGTGAAAGTGAGAGATGGCCACTTCACCCATCTGAAGGTCGTTGAAGGTGGTAGGTCATCCAGACTTGGGCTTTGGGTCAAGTCCTGGCAATATGGAATAAAATACAACCACGTTGGCAATGTAGGAAATAAAACACTGGCTTTCTCTTGAGAAGAGCATTGCTCCCAAGCCTAGACAGCAAGTCTGTGGCAGACTGTGGAAGACACAAATGGGTGTTTTCTTCCAGGCTTCATTTTTCCTTCCTTCCTTCCTTCCTTCCTTCCTTCCTTCCTTCCTTCCTTCCTTCCTTCCTTCTCTCTTTTTTTCTCTCTTTCTCTCTCTCTTATCCCAAATTTTCAGCAGGACATTGGGTCGCCTAATTGCATTTTGTTTTTCACTGGCTGCTGTTCTTATCACAGCAGCACAAGACTCTGCGAGTTCAGTCAATACTTGTGTATTCGCGGGAGGCGATCAATAAAAAAAATTAAAAAGGAGTCATGGTAATTAGGCTAAAGCTGCTGCTTATGAGTTTTCAATAATTACTTTAGCTTCCTCCTTTTCTAATGTCTCAAGAAAATGGTGTCTGATTGAAGGAGGGGATCTTGCTTGACTGAGGACATGTCAAAATTCAACAAAGCCAAGCGGGAAGTCAAATTAGCGCTTTTTTGTTTCAGCACATGAAGGGGGCTTCATGGGGAGGCAGGGAAAGAATAGCCTTGATTTGTAGATGGTGCCAGCTAGCAGCTGTGCCATTCTCTCTTACCTGTTTGTCCTCGTTTTCCTGCCCTGTAACATCAGCTCCCCTGGCACTAACCCAGCGGCTCGCATTTCTCAGAAGAGCTCTGGGGAGATGTACCATCTGGAGGAAGACAAAAAGTTTTGAGGAATGCGTTGGTTGCTTCTTGCTTTTGTCACAGCCATGTATTTCTCAGGCCACTTATTTCCTACTTTTTTCCTATTCTGAGATCCAGAAGTGAAGGGGGGAGCTTATGGCTTGTCTACCATAGGGTTTCTGGCGATAGTGCTGCTGTTTGGGCTGTGGATAGGAGGAAAAAAGTACATAAATCGATATGCTTCAGTGCTGAATAATCAGCCATTTGCTGACAACTCCCATTGCTCAAGCAGGCTTGAATCCATCGTGGTGGCCAGGGGTCTGAGATCTTCCTCACTGCATGAATAGAGGTTTTCTGAGATGGTGGAGAGCAGGGCTGGGGTCAGACCACAGCGGGGGTGCCCTGTGCAAGATGTAGAAACCTCAAGCACAACCTTTCGCACCCAGATCCTTCATCCCTTGGAGAGAGAACACGCAACTGGTAATGCTGAGGAACGCTCTGGATGGCTTGAAGACCGTGCCATGGTCATGCTGGGCTCGTTATTAATGGGGGGAAAAAAAAAAACAACCAAGCCACCTTGTGGCTGTATTCAGACCTGATGATCACTTATGTTAAAAATAGCAAAAATTGAACATGTGTGCCGTGTGTTAGTACAAGGGAAAACCCTTTTGTGCAAGTAAAAGACATCTCAGAGCATCACACCATGTTCTCCTGAGAAAGATCTCTTTCATCTTCGGTGAAGCATTGGAGAGTCTCCGTATCCGCACTGGCTTCGCTGTGCAATACGTAGTCAAATAATGTTTTAACGTAGTGTGAAACCTGATGTCCTCCTGTCTGCTGGGCATTTTCTCCGTCCTCTGTCTAGAGACCACATTATTGCTTCTTGGCTTCAGTGTGTGAAAGGCACTTAGTGGCCCTTCCCTGGTGAGATTGGTTCAGGCTTTCTGCCTTAAACACGCACCTTTCTAGTGTCACGGAGAGAAAAAAAAAAAACTAGGTTTCATTATCCTGGACTCTCGTCACTTCTACATAAATTGACTTGTTACTCCAGGGTTCAAAAAAGGGTCTCGTGTCCCATGAATCTCATTTTCCAAACAAGCTGCTCTGTAAGAGCGAGGTCGTGCTGGAGAGGAGCAGGCTGATACCTGAACTAATTCAAAAGGGACTCAGAGCCCTTTTCATCCTTTCTCTCCATCTTTTCAAAGCCGTGGAAATGGAGGCTGTCTCTCCTCTGTATTATTCCTCGTCCCAGAGGGACTGCAATGGGTCCCACACAGTTCTGGTTTGGCCATGAGCGGCGCCTTCTTACCCACCAGAGATCTTACTGCAGCCATTAAATAAGGGAGAAAGGAGCAGGAATTTTTTAATTTTTTTTTTTTTTAATAGCTGAATCTATCACACTTTCTTTTATCCCTGTTTCCAAAAGTTCTGCTTTTTCTGTGGGAAGTGTTGGAATTAATTTGAAAGTGTTAGTGAGGAGTACTGGTAGACACAGCTGTAAAAGCACTAGGACCTGCAAAAGCCCCCAAAGAGCTGTCAGAGCTTGGCTCTTTGTGGAGAAATGTTAGAATTATTTTTTTTTTCCCCCCTTTTCCAAGTGTACAGAAGCTTTTTGTCATTTCTCAGGATTCAAGGCAGCTTTTTAAAAATCTCGGTTTTCCACTTTCTGGTGGTCTGTTCTTGCTGTGCTGCCATATGGTGGTGACCCAGGCTTCCCTGCTTACTTGTCAGTCTTGTTACACCGCAGATTTGTGGCAAAGGAGGTGAAATCACTGACTTGGAATGACTCTACTCAAGGAGTTGCCCCCTTTCACCCTCCTGGTGCACGAGCCAAGGCTTAGACCATTAACAGACTGAACGCTTCAAAGGTGACATCCAAGATGTTAAGAGTTGCTCGATGTGATTTGTAAGGTTTTCCCATAAGTGCATCCCTCAATTTTCTCCTTTTATTTCCTAATCTGGAAGCCTTAATAATCAGTCAAGCTTCAGTGCATGTAGATGCTTTCTGATGAAGCAAAAAAATACAGTCCCTTCTCCCAAACTTCATAGCTTACATATAGCTAAGGTAGATAGATATATCTTAGATATATCTATCATAGATCCATATATCTAAGACAAAAGTTGAAAATATTTGGATATTGATAGCCTATATGAGCCATACAAAGAAATATTGGGTCAATATTTTTTTAGTAATGTAGCCACTGATTGCAAGATCCTAAAAGTTTCTCCCAGTTTCCCTTTAAGGTCATCTGTATTTCCTGTTGACCATAACGCCTGCGTTTAAAGTTCATTCTCCCCTGAAAAGCACTTGTTGCCCGGTGCTGTTGCCAAGCCAAATAGGCATTGGTCCATTTTAGAGTCAAAATAAAAGGCAACATCATTTTGTGCTGTGAAAGAAAAGTTTCTGTGAGCTTTCTTCCTGAGAGGCTGAATTTCAGGTAGGACACCTGAAGGTGCAAGAGACTCGAGATGCAGAAACCACTCAGAAAAGTTCTCCTCTAGTGATTTAGTGAACACTTGTAGATCTGCCAAATCTACCTGGATGAATATTTAGTTTAAATACAAGATGAGTCGGCACCGTGCGCTGGCACCCAGAACCCCCCCACCCTGGGCTGCATCCCCACAGTGGGGGCAGCAGGGCTGGGGGGGGATTCTGCCCCTCTGCTCCGCTCGGGGGAGACCCCCTGTGGAATCCTGGGTCCAGCTCTGGAGTGCCCAACATAAGAAGGTCATGGACCTGTTGGAGCAAGTCCAGAGGAGGCCAGGAAGATGATTCCAGGGCTGGAGCCCCTCTACTGGAAGGACAGGCTGGGAGAGTTGGGGTTGTTCAGCCTGGAGAAGAGAAGGCTCCAGGGAGACCTTAGAGCCTCTTCTAGTAACTAAAGGGGCTCCAGGACAGCTGGGGAGGGACTCTGGATCAGGGAGTAGAGTGATAGGACAAGGTGGAATGGTTTTTAACTTTAACTGGAAGAAGGGAGATTTAGATTAGATATTAGGAAGAAAATTTTCACCATGAGGGTGGTGAGCCCCTGGCCGGGGTTGCCCAGAGACGCTGTGGCTGCCCCATCCCTGGAGGTTCAAGGCCAGGTTGGACGGGGCTTGGAGCAACCTGGTCTAGTGGGAGGTGTCCCTGCCCATGGCAAGAGGTTGGAACTAGATGATCTGTAAGGTCCCTTCCAACCCAAACCATTCTATGATTCTATGAAATACAGAAATTCATTGTATTTTAAATAGCCAAGACTAGATTTAATAGCCTGGGGGGATCCCTTCTGGTCCTGGTAGGGTTTAGTAATGCTCTGAGAACAATATCCTTCTGCATGTTTAGTTTCTGGTATCTCTGGCAGTCTTTTGGGTAATGACAACCTTGGTAAACGTAATCAATTTAGATATATTGGACATGTAATATTACGCCAGTGATAGCCAAGGATATTATCAGAATCCAATCACTCCTAATTCCGGTATGAGTTATGTCCATTTGAATTGGCTTTTCTCTGCTTCCAATGACATATCAGTGCACAGAGAGTGGAACAAGAATGAAATTTGTGCGAGGTGGCAGACCATGATTTGACCCAGACAAAGCAGAACCGAGGCTTGTTTGGGATTTAAGCCATTTGTGAGATGGAGCCAGTCTGAAGGTAATCTTTTCACCTGTATTAAACTCTGAAAAAAGGATCACGAGTTTTGCTGTTCAGCCGGAGAAGCGGGTAGCTTTTACACTGACCATGAAACCTGGTGTCTCAGCCGCACGTAATCACATTACCCTGTAGTGGGTGAGCCACGGGGAAGATAAAAGCTGCCAGGTAATGGAGATTAGTTACAGCTATCTTTCAAAAAGGTAAGCTTAATTCAGCTTCTGGGAAAACACAGTGGCCTGAGCGCACAGGAGGTCGGGTTAGATGGTTGTAGTGGTTGCTAAGGCCCTCAGTCTTTGAATTTATGTAAAGGGACACGCGTTTATGAAAAAAACTTCAGTTTTGCCCTTAGAGATGGCCTGCAGCCAAGCAGGACTGCCCCTGCCTTCCTCACGGTGGGGGAGCACCGCTAGTTTTAAGATGATAAAACAGGTCAACCATCATTTCCAATGATCAGGCTGGGTCATGGTGGGTTTTACTTATCTTGCCTTTGATAGAACTGTCATATGTTAGAGACTTGTCAAGCATTTCAGTTGGTGATGGTGACAATTTGCAAGAACAGAGACCTGATGAGACGTCTCTCTCCTACTTTGTTTGGAAGGTAGCTTGGATCACTCCAAGCAAACTTACTTCCAGGCACCCGAATGTTTCTTTACAGCCCTGAAGCTGATTAATGCTGCTGATTAGGAAATTATCTGCTTTCTCTAATTCACAAGATAGTTTTCACACTTGATGTCTTTAAGGGGTTTCTTCTGCGTTGTCCTGCCTGGCGTCATTGCTTCTAGGCTCCTAGAGCACAGGAGTGCTGTCGTTTTGTCTTACCTATATGTGTTTTTGAGAACATGCATGACAAAAACTCAATGAAATGACACAAGTTTATCTCAGTAAGATAAAAGATGAATTAGTACTTATAGAATCGTAGAACCATAGAATCACCTAAGTTGGAAAAGGCCTTTAAGATCATCGAGTCCAGCCATCAACCTAACACTGCCAAAATCACTGCTAAACCATGTCCCTCAGCACCCTGTCTACTCAGCTTTTAAATACCTCCAATGATGGACATTCCACCACTTCCCTGGGCAGCCTGAGCTGGAGGTGGCACACTCCTTCCTCTGGGAAACCCCATATTTCATTTTGTTCTCCTAGTCCTAGCATATGTACGTCCCCATGGGCCAGCAGACATGATGCAGGACCTACAGAAGACCTGTGTCAGTCCAGAGTGGGATCTGGAGGCCAAAGAAAAGATACCTGAGGGCATCTCAAATAGCATTAGTTGCCCAGGTCTTGGCAACTGAGCAGAGCTTCTAGCTCATCTGTAGACACCTAAATTAAGGTGTATGAATCTGGAGGTAAATCATACTTCAGGTAAAGGTTTGGAGTTCCTGGGCTAATTCCTCAATTTATGCAGTTACAGAACAGGAGAATGACATGAGATCACACTCTTAGCTGTCATTAAAGATCTTCAGGGCAGAATTCAGTAATTCCTTTTGCTTTTCTGGCTGAGACTACATCCATCTCAGTTCCCGCAAGGAATTAATCCTGATTTGGATGAGAAGATCAAAGCATTTGGTGCTAAGGCCCCTGCTGCTATACTACATGTGGTTTGAGAGCTTTGTTCTGGCCTGCTTAACCTCGTCTCGCGGGTTCAACTTTCCGACCGCTTGGTTTTGCTTCGCGGATGTCTGAAGGACCGAGCAACAGTTTGGTCCCTGACGTTCTCATTAGCTGCCTGAGTTTGTTTGGTGCAAATCTTACGGGTTGGTTTCTACCAAAAGGAGTCTCATTTGGGCACCCAAACAGCTCTGCGAGCAGGACTCCGGCAGGGAAGGGGCAGGATGGAGGATTCACTTCAAAAGGGCGCAATGCTAATGTAGACACTTTGTCTTTATTACTGCCTTTCAACATTTACCTCCCTTTGGAGTGGCTATTTGATGCAAATCAGGTTTCAAAGCCCACCTCAAGATCCTGCCGTTTCCCTCTTAATTTAGTGGACATACCGAACTGCAGCTTTGTTGTGCTCTTTGCATTAGCGAGGACGTAGCTGAAGCCCTTTTAAGCTTGTCTCCAGCGATTCCCCTTTGATGTGTAAAGAAGCTTGTGCAAGTGTTGTTCCCTTGCCGTGTTTGCCTTTCCGGCTCAAGGAAGCCAGCGGAATCGCAGCTATAAGTTTGCATTATATTGTGCAAATCGCACATAGCGAAGGCTTTTACTGGAGTCGCGCACAGCAATAACAAAACGTGGGATTTTGGAATGCGTCTACCGAGGGTGAACTCCTCCCCCTCTTCCCGCACACAAACTCTTGTCACATTTACCCAGGGAGACATACCTTTTCTCCATGGAGGCAAAGGAGGAGTAGAATCATAGAATCACTTGGGTTGGAAGAGACCT
>VZTS01011316.1:35788-57667 GCA_013400795.1 Pluvianellus socialis | reverse complement strand
GCAGGGACAGGGCAGGACACCCCCGGAGAAGCCAAGTCCGGGGGGGGGACATGCAGGGACAGGGCAGGACCCCAGCAGAAGCCTGATAAGTGGGGGGGACACGCAGGGACAGGGCAGGACCCCCGGAGAAGCCCAGCCCAGGCGGGACATGCAGGGACAGGGCAGGACACCCCCGGAGAAGCCAAGTCCAGGGGGGGTGACATGCAGGCGTTGCACCCCACATGTTGTTGCTGCCACATTGACCCTGAAGGAGACGGGTCTGCGGGGCATCCCTGCCCTGGCACTGATCTGGAGCCTCACCTCCAGACTCCTGCGGCAGGCTGAGCCCGTCCCCGCATGCCCCACACCACGGCACAAGGTCCCTGTCCCCGTCCCCCCCCAGACTGGGGGATTAGTGGCAGAAGAGGGAGATGCCAGCATAGCCCCCAGCCCCGTGCCCAGGGGCCTTCAGACCCACAGGTGAAATGACCCGTCGCCAGCGCACTGGCCAGGGCAAATTTATTTCTCTTTGCCAAAAAAACCTGTAGCTGGTTCTGCATTCCCCGAGAGGACATAAAACGATAAAAGGAGACATCATCTCTCCCTGGGTTAGAGACCTCACACAGGTCCAGAGCCTCCCGCTGTCCCATTAACACCCCTGAGCTCATTACAACAGCAAAGTCCTCCAGCAGCAGGCGATGAACCGCCAGGACACGGGGGCTGGTTTCCAGCAAGCCCTAAACGATGCTTAAGGGACTGCTTGGACACATCCCAGCCATGGAGCGGCGTGAGGACTGACCCGGAGAGATGCCCAAATTCCACATGCGGACCCACGCAGGGCACAGCTCCGCCAGTTTGCCAACACCTGCCCCGGGACAGATGAGGCAGGCCGATCCCCCGGCCGCCTGCAGGCTTCTCACTGTTAAATGCCCGGTTATTTATCAAAGAAAATTCTGCGGTTCGGTTTGTGCCAAACTGCCACTTGTTTTGTCTACATTTTTCTCTGGGAAATTAGAGCACAGAGGCTTATTGTTTTTCAAATGACTTAGGCGCCTGCCCATGCACAGAACCAGCCTTAAAGATAGCAGGGGTCTGATGTGCAAATGAAAGGCAGGATACAGCCCCCTGGGAATATTTGTTCCCATTAAGCTTTGCAATTTTTTTGGAAAGCGTGTAGGCATTTCAAGGAAATATTTACCAGTTAAACAACAATGGCTCCAAAAAAGCAACTGAGATCACTGGCCCGTCCCCTGTATTTCCTCATGGATACGCTGAGGCTGCTGATTGAACTGGAGCCATCTCGGGTCGTGCTGGGCCCTCCGGGAAGCTGGTGGGTGCTAGATCAGCTGGCGTGGGGCTCTCGGGTGGGTAAAAGGAGCATAAACTGCTTTGGTGAGATCCTCCTTGGGGAAGGGAGCAGAGCAGAGGGGAATCAGCTCTGGGACATGCTGGTGAAGATGGAACTCCATTGCCGGGGAGGACAGAGCGTGCAGGAGATGGGATCCTTCCCAGCAGCAAGGGAAAGGCTGGTGGAAGCACAGCTCCACGTTACACAGCATCTCACATGGCACAAACAGGTTTCCTCGCTCTGCCTGGATCCAGCCTACCTCTGGGAATGATTTCAGCTCACTTAATCTCATAAGCACGAAGCACAGGCAACTTTTCCCAAGAGCCTTGAAGGGACAGTAATTATCTTATTATGCAGAGAGTGTTATTGTTTTTTTCTGGTACGTGGGGGAGATGAACAGAGCCTGATACTCAACTTCTCTAATAATTGCAAAATGCATTTGGAAGCCAATGGAAAGCTTCTCCATCTGAACACACTGAAAGCACAGGATCTAATTTCGCAGCCATAACACTCACCTTATCTGTGGTGCTCTGTCATTTGTCCTGGGTAGGGATCCTTTCCTTACGGAGCATCTTGGTTTCCTACTGTCAGAACAGAAAAAGGCCACTGTTACACTCCCTTTGTCATGCAGGCATCAGTGATGCAGCAGCCCTTGCCCATGATGGACCTGGTGTGGGGTTCCCTGGATGCTACCAAAGGTCCTTGAGGAGTCGGTGGAGGATGAACGCAGGATCATGGCCCCAGAGTGCCTGTGTCTGGCATTGGCACTGAGCTCACACCGCAAAGGCTTGCGGGACACCGTGACACCGGTGGTAGGGCACGCGGAGCCCCGTCCCTTCCCTCCTGTGCAGTGCAGGCTGCACAGTGGGTGTATTAGGAGCATCCTATGGATCCTGGTCCTCCCCTCGTTCACATGAGCTTCCAGTGTAGGTCACCTTGCTGTGACCCTGGTGGGAAAGGCCAGGCAGACCCACGGGGCCTTTCCACCCTTTGGGGTTGAGGAGGCAGAGGTACGAGCAAGGGCGGAGCAGAGCAGAAGCCCTGGTTCCACCTTCACTGAACACCGGGCTGTCCCCTCCAGCAGCCTCCCCAGGGCCCAAGGCTGGGATTTTCCAAGAACCCAAGAGAACGGGATGCCCCATTCCTGCTGATGCTCTCCTGGGTGTATCCAAGTTCCCTTACACTGATGTGTGATCCCATCTGCTGTACCCCAACACTGTATTTTACCACGCTCATTTTAGGGCAAAGACCCCTAACTGCCCAGGCAACCTCTGCACGAGTCTCCGAGATCCGAAGTGTAAATCCGATGGTGAGAAAGGCGATGGACTGGTTGACACCCAGCGTCCCACATGGCACTCAGCTCCTTGCAGGACAATGACACCCACTGCAGGACTGAGCATGCTGCCATTTAGGGTCTCCTTTAGAGACTTCTCAGCTATTAGACAATTATTCCCTAAGTGCTCTGCAGCATTTTAAAATTATGCAAGTATTTTAATTGCAAAATGTTTGCTTTTCAGTTCCATTTACTGGGTCAAATCTTTGCTCAAGCAAGTACCCATGTCAGCTGCGTAAGAACTGCATATAACCCATTAAAAGAGCATTTAATCCTCCACTCTTAGGGAGGGTTCAGTGTCTTATATGCTAATATTAATTTTGCTGGGAGGAAATCCCCCAGGACACTGCCTGGCAAAGTTCCCTTGAAAGCAGAGGAGCAATGCCAGCTCAGAGTGAGGGAAAATCAGATCTGTTGGCTCTGTTAATATTGGTGTGATGAGCTTCTGACAAAGGCAGTGAGGGATTTTGGCTCCTGACTGCAAGCCTCTCTGAATTTGAAGCCCTCCCTTGACCAGTGTCTTACATGTTTCCTCCAAAGCTTTCTCCCTTGCACACTAGACGTGTACTCCCACGACATCTAATATTAATGCTTGTCTCCAGGCCAAGAAAGAAATGTTTCTGCCCACCCTCCCTCTTAGACTTAAAAATGTCGAAATCTTCTCTCCCACTGGTTTTACCACCAGCGTGAGCCACGAGGCACACTGAGAGCTGGCCCAGACCAGGGCTCAGGCTGAGCACCAGGCTGGCTGCGAAGGTGAGATTTTTCCCCACCTCCCCATTTCCTACAGCGCGTCCCGCAGACCCGCCAAGCGCACCGCACTCGCCCGGGCAGCAGCACCAGAGCCAACATCGCCCTGAGAGTATCCGTGGTGGATTGAGGGCTGGAGGTGTGGGCTGGCCGTCCAGCCGGTCCCCGGTGCAGTGGGTGAGCTCGGAGGGTGTGAGAGGGGCCGGGGTGGGGGGACTCAGCTTTGCTATGGCTCTGCAGGCACGAAAAAGGAATGATTAACAGAGGAGAATTAATAGGAGATGAGCACTAAGGTCCCACATCAGGAACCCTCTTGTAGAAGAGGAATGCTTACAGCCCATCACAGAAAATGGGACACGCCCCAGCAGACGGAGCGGAGTGCTTCCCCAAACTGGGGCCAGAGGTGCTGAAGTGGCAGATGGAGACGGATGGATGGATGGGGAGACAGACAGAAGTGACACACATACAGATGCAAAACTTTTCAGCTACTACAAGCCATGGCTGCCCCCGTACCTGCTGTGCACAATGGGCTCTCGCTGGCCTCCGCGGGGGTCTTGTACAGAACTGGAAGCACTTGCTAAAGAAATAGGAATTTTTGGTGCTTCTGAAAAAAGGGGGAAGGGCTTTTCCTGTTTTAGGACAAACTCGTCTACTCAAGCTTTTCATAAGGCTGTTTGTAAACTTTACACTTAAGTTTAGGCTTTGGAGCAGTCCCTCTCCTGCAGAGCTCTGTAAGGAAAACGACCTCCCACTATTCTATTATGTCCCATATTGTTCTCGGTTGCGTCAGCTGCAGACCAGTTATCTCAGTGGAAATCTAGAGGAGTCCATTGGTGTCAGTGGGATCACAGCAGGTTAAACCAAGAAAAGTACTTGGCCCATAGATCTTGGTCTGTTGTCACCAGTTGCCCAGTGCTAGGCATATGCTGAACGAGATCTGATTCCCACAAAGTGATAATTTTTTTTTGCCTGAGTAAGGGCTTCGCAAGCATTAAGTGTCTCAGGACTGGTATGTTATAGCTTAAGGCGACCACAGAGACATCCAGCAGCCTAGCTGTAGCTGGGCAAAAACAAACGCGTGAACAGGACCACATCCTGTAGCCAGGTTTTATTTTCTCTTGTGTGCACACAGATGACTTCTTATTTACATTTAGAGGAGGCAGTAATGGCTGCTGCGTAAAAGCTGGGGAATGATTCATCTCACCCAGGAATAAACTGGGTTTCACGGCTTTCTGTGAAATTTCCCTGGCAAAAAGTGGCATTAGTCAGCGGGGAATGGTCCCCCACCCCGCCGTTCCCCTCTGCGTTTTCCCAGTGAATCACTCCCTGAGGAGCGCATGGGAAGCACAGTGGGAATAGCTGTGAATTGCATGCACAGCTCGGTCCCTTCGTCACCACCGTCCCAGTGAGCAGCTCAGGAGAGAGCATTTCACACAAGACACTTTTGCTCTCATTATCCGCCTCTATCAGGAGAAAGTCTCCAGCTCCAGAAACCTGCACTAAGCGAAGCTCCTCTCCGTAGTCCCAGGCTATGGGCAGGATGGGAATTCAAGCGTTCACTTCGGGAGAGAGGACGGGGAGTGAAGTAGCATTTCTGATCATCCTCTTCTACCTGCAGAAATCCTCTCCTTTTCTTTCTCTGTCTCATCTGAAACCTCAAGTTAAACCCTCCCCTGTGTTTCACCATACCCTCCTGCTGCTGCTGTGACTGTGAGTCAGGTTCGTTTACTCTAATTTGTTGCAGTTTGTAAATCTGTCTCCCCAGAGCCAGCCCCATCTGCAGCAGTAGAGTCTGGGAAATGGCTCAAATGAGCCCGCAGCCCAGATTCAATTTCTCTTCCTTACCTCTAGGGAAACTTGTGCAGAGCTGGTAGTTTAACAGCATAGAGGGGGGGACTAACTCAATCGGCAGAATGAATGCTGGGTCACAGGGAATAACATTCAGAATCTGCCAGAGCAGACTCGGTGTTTTCTGCTGCTACCCGAGGCGGATTTTTGCGGAGGCTCAGGGTCCAGCCACCACGTCTGGGCTTCTGTCTTGCACAGCTTCCCAAGGAGTGGCCGAGCATCCCAATCTGCTTCTGAATTAATTTTATCAGTGACGAAGCCTTGTTATTTCTTTTTATGTTTGATTTTCTGCCCAGTGAATTGCCTCCATGAATGTTAGACCTTGGGACAGAGTACGCTGGGTTATTTCAACTGAGAGCCATTCACTGGGGTAGTCCCGCTCCACGTTCCCGCACAGCCAGCCAGTGCCTGCGTATCCCAGCTTCTCCTACCCGCAGTCAGACTTTTATCCCAAAATACCCCGGGTGCCTCGCTGAAAGCCTCCTGCCTGCACTGTGTAATGCCACAGATTAGGACAGCGGGACGCACAGGTCTGCAGGTAGCCGAAAACAGATAGCATGCAAATCAGCCAGCTCCACGGTTATAAATTTGAGAGGCTTTGCTGAGCTCCTGGCATGCAAACACCGGCGTGCTCCAGGCTCGGCCATCAGCCAGGGCCAGCCTCAGGTCCGCGGGAGAGCAGGGACGGTCCCATCCTGCAGCCCCGTCCAGCCCCGTGTCCTGCCGGTGTCCGGGGGCCGAGCTCTGCCGCGGTGCAATCTGACATCAGATTCACCCGGAATCGCGGCGGTGCCACAGAGGGGAGAGCGAGCGGAGTGGGGGGAGCGCGGGTGGAAGGGTGAGCAGCGTGGCGCCGTGTCAGAGGTGTTCAGAGAGCAGGCAGGTGGGAAAAGAGAAATGAGTTATGGAAAGAAAAGACGTTTGCTAAGAATTTCCAGCTGCCTCGCAGGTATTTGTGCAAGTGTTTGCAGCCTTCCTCGACATGCACAGGGGGTAAAATTTACCCTCCCTGTTCTCCATGCTTGGAAAACAGCCTGAGTGCCAGTGGGGTGAATGAAAAATAGTAGTGCCGCAGGTTGGGCTGCGCCCCGAGCAAACCAGCGCTGGAGACGTTCCTCGGCTCAGCACGTGCATGGCCGACAGCGGAGCCAGCCTCGCTGGGAGCAGCCAAAGGATGCTGTAAAAACCCGTTTGCTCGGGCGGCCCTTTGCCAGCGCTGTGTGTTCAACCAGCCCCTGCCATCGCCTCCGCCTGAGCTGGGGCAAAATCCCACCCGGAGCCCCTGGGGTCTGGCCTGGCGAGGACACGCTCCCGCTGCCCCCAGCGCCAGCTCCCCGTCCCGTCCCGTCCACCTCATCCCCGCCACGGCAACGGCCGCGGGCTCGTACGGTACCTGCGGCGTCCCGCCGTCCCCCGCCACGCCGGCAGCAGCCCTGCCACCGCCGTGCTCCCCGATGGCTCCCGGCCGCCATCCCTGCCTCGCTGCCCCGGGTCTGGAGGGCCTGGACACCCGGCTCGCATCCCCGGCATGGCCGGCCGCCGGCCGCGCACAGGCTGAAGGTGGCTGCCGAGGTGGAAGGGCGGCTTTTTATGCTTTTCTTCCTGTATAAATCAGGCCGGGGATGGACAATCCCAGACAGGACTTCCTGTGTGTGTTGTGCGCTGATAACGGGCGCCACGAGGAGAACAAACACGGCCGCCCCGCACCCGGAGGGGGAGAGGGGCCGCACCCCCCACACCGTGCCCACCGGGGACGGCCACAGGGTGCCGACAACGTGGAGAGCAGGCAGCCGAGTGTCCCCAGGGACACGGGGAGGGAGAGGGCCGCCCGGCTGGGCTCCCCGCCTGCATCTCACACCAGGCCTAAGATGGCCGCTGCCCCGCGCTCTCCCGCCTCACGGGCATGGGCCACATTTTGTCAGCCCCCACCACAGCCACCCCTCGTTCCTCCTCAGAGGGGAGAAGTGGGGGACCGGCAGGGACCCCGCAACACCAGTGCTTCATCACAACCCATGCCAAGCACGGCAGGGCTGGCAGCCATCTCCTCAAGAGGGGGCCATGTTGGCGTTAGGCGCCAGTGGAGCATGTCCTTGGGGTATTTGCAACCCCCCTGAAATTTGGGTTACAAGGCGGTGGTCAGTCAGTTTGTTGGATGCATTGTCACCCTTGTCACGCTGTCCCTGTGTTGGGAAAGAGCGGGGTACGGGCGGTTTGGGCCACTAAACCTGCAGGACATCACCCAGCAAAGATGGCGTCTTCAGCGCTGGGCAGCAGAGAGAGGCACGGAAACACCTACCCCAGCTCGGTCATTTTCAAGGCCATTCTGGTGCGAAGCTGACCATGATTTCAAATTTAATGCATGTGTATATATGACCTTGGTTCTGGGTAGCCAAAGGAGGGATAGTACATTTTTTAGTTGGAATCTGAAAAATTGATCCAGGCTTCACACTAAAAGGAGACATTGTGGAACACGAGGGCTGTGGACGTGGCAATTCTTTCTTGATTCTGCCAGAGGACACAATCAAGCTACCAAGCAAGCGGCTCCATGGCTGCAGGGCCAGACCCCCAGGGCAGCCCATATGCCATCCTCCTGTCCCGGCAGAGCGCATGGCGCGGGTCTGGGGACACGCGTCATCGGAGGCTCCCCTGGAGCCCACCTCCCCGGGACATGGATGTCACCCACATCCCCGGCTCGTGCCACACATGCCTGGGTCCTGCCGGTCTGGGCAGCGCGGAGCGGTTGTGCGCAGGCTTACAGTGAGCAGAGGATCGCTCCCACCCTTATTCAGCAAAATATTCCTCTGGGCAAGTCCCCGGGGAGTTGCAAAATATTCCTGTGTTTATTTATACAAATGCACGGCTAAAGAAAGACCCCGCTTGTTTTCCTTGGCAGACAGGTTTTTGAAGGCTGTTTTCTGCCGCCCATCATTCTCTCCAGCCATGGGCGCTTCCAAACGGGGCGCTGCTCGCCGCGGGCGCTGCCGGCTGGCGGACTCCCCAGGAGCGCATCTGTCCAGGGAGTCACTTCTAGGCACAGGCACGGCGTGTGCTCGGCTGCCCGTGAAACGCTGCGTGTGTGCGTGCACGCGACATGAACCCGCAGGCAGGGTCTGTCTGCGCCTGGTTTTGTGCTCAGGGATGAGTTTTAAGCAGCAGCTCCCTATGGAAACTTACAGGGCTTGCACGGACAGCACCCGCTGCCTGCGGGAAGAGGCAGCATCGGATGCTCCTTTCAGATCAGGGATCGCTGGAAGCTCCGGTCCAGAGCTGACAACTTTCTCCACCATCAGCAGACACACACGCTCAACCCTGCAACGTGCAGGGCCTTCACAAAGGCACCCAACATCCTCACACTTCTCCCCACCTACTCCAAAACTGAAGCTCGTCGTGAGCTTTGGGGAAAAGCCCAGACCCAAATCTTATCAGTTGCAGCAACCACCGCTTGGCTCTGTGCCACCTGCCCCATGTCCTCTGCCCCAGGATGGTGGCAGGTCGCGGCGCACGGCTGGGACATCGGCCACCCACACCTCCACACGCCCGCAGAGCTGAGCACAGAGCAGGACTGCTGTGGCCTCGGCAGCGGAGCCGCAGGAGTGAAACGGGATGTGTGGAAAACGCTTCCTGTTTACCCAGTCTCTAGGATCTTTAGCTGCTGGAGCGGGAGGCAGTCAGCAGGGGCCATACGAAAGGGTATTTTTAAATTTGAAATCATGACGCTTCGTCTTGCAGAGCCGCCGCTACCCTCCCATGGAAGTCGGTGTTGGGGAAAACCTGGGCATCAGCCAAGGCTCAGAGATGGTGTGTGAGAGGGAGGCAGCCGCAGGGTGCTGGTGCCGCACGCCCGGCCATGCGTGGCCATGCCCGCAGCCCTGCCTCCGCCTGCAACTCCCCATCATCCCCAAACCTCCCGCTGGCATCCTCTCCGGGCGCAGGCTCCCTGGCAGCCTCCCCAGCCCGTCACAAGGTGACCTTTTCGGTGGCCCACGGTGGCAGGTGGCAGTGGGACCCATCAAAAGCAGAGCACGCAGATGGGCAGGCAGCCCTGAGCCGGGACACGTGCTTTTCCAAAGGCCGTGCCGCCCGCTCCGCCGCTCTGCCCCGGCTCAGCCGCATTCAGGGCCTGTCAGGCGTGAATCGAATAGGGGGATGGAGGGGGCTGTAGCTCCTCATTAGCACTAGCCAATTAGTGTGGCATGCTGCTCTCCTGTCAGCTGATGTGGCCGCCGTTGAATACCCCCTGCCCACGCTGATGCCTTTAAGTTTGAGGCCACGTTTGTTTTATGACCAGTTTTCCTCCACGGTTTTGCTGCAGGAACTTTTCTCTTTTCCCTTCGAGTCTCAGCTGCTCCTGAGAAACCAAGAGCTGCCTGGTTTGTTTTATTGGCCCTTTTGGGTCGCTCTCTGCTAGCGTGCTGCTGCTTGCTGCGAGGCTGCACTCAGTCAGGGTTTAATCAGCGTACGAGCAAGAACCAGGGAAAATGCTGTCCCGCAGCAACATTTGATACTTTAAATAATAAAGTCAATTACCAAGCGGCAATCAAAATCAGATGGTACAAACTCCACATTCGGGTTGTGCAGCTTTTGCCAGCACAGCGAGCCGAGGGCAGCCCAGCCGTGCCTGGCCAGGGATGCAGGGTGCTCGCAGAGGGACGGGGTCGGAGCCTCAGCCAGCGTTCAGCGCCGCTGCACCCCCACGGAGCTGGCCCGGACCTTTGTTGGATTTAGGAGCACTGTGTCAAATGTTTCCAGGCTTGGGCCACGCCAAATCCTTGAGCGATGACTGCTTCTTGGGGAGCACGCTGCATCTGGGAATCGTCCCCGGCCGCCGGGTGGGGGCATGGGATCCAGGCTGCCCGGGTCCTGTTTCCACCCACTTCCACTATTTTCCATGGAAAAACTATTTTACCATCCCTCGCCTGCTTTCTCATCGGTGGGTAATAAAAGCACCAGTCCCATCACGGGGATGTTGTGCTGCTTGCTCAACTATCACCCATGAACTGCTTCTAGGTTCCTGCACAAAACCCGCTATATAAATTTAACTCCTAATCTTAGGTGTTGTGAACTTTTCACGGGGTTTAATTCTCTTCTCAGCAGAAGAAGCAGATGCTTGTTTGAGCCTCAAAGTGTAAGAGGAAATGGTATTTCAAACCTGAACCTCTTTGGGGAGCCGGGGAGAAAAAGCAAAACCTTTTGCTGCTCATCCTCCGCTGAACCCAGCTCGCCGTCCTCCTGCTTTAACAACCTCTGGATTTCTCCAGCTGCTGAAGAAGCTGCACATGGGATGCACGTGTGGGGACGTGGAGCCAGGTCTCGGCGCTGCTCTGCAGCGTGCCCATGTCGTTGCCAGGGTGCTCGGAGCCACCAGTATCAAGGCAAGACCCCCAGCAGCCAGGTTTCAGCCCTGGGGGCCTTTCTTACGTGCCCGGTTCATCCCACCATCCCCTGGACCAGCTGCACCCCAGCCAACTCATCCCTCCCCAGTACTTCTTATGAGGCCCCAGGTCTTGCGTGCCCAGACCTCATGAGCTCCCGGGGAGGAGTCGCATCTCTGAACCCTACTTGGCCACCCTCCAGCCCATCCTTGGGGTGAAGATGCTGGTGAAAACAGCAGGCAACAACGCTGGGAAGAGGCGAGCCCGGAGATTACGGTGTGCCTCTACTCGCTGGGGCAGGACCGAGGAGTTCTGAGAGTGCCGTGGGAATACCTGCACAGTGCAGACGTAATTTATCAAGTTTGTATTCTTCATTAGCGCTTCTTGTGGCACAGGGAGAGCCTCAGAGTCCAGCAGGCAACCGCAGCCTGGCTGGGAAATAGATCTGTCATCTCCTGGTGAAAATCTTCTATGAAAAGGAATTTTATCCATGTTTTGCAGAGAATATTGCAGATTTCAGAGAAATTGGAATTCAAGAAAAAAGTTCCTCTGAAACGATCAAAGACTCCAAGTTCAAAAATTGAGTTTTGAACTTTAGAGCCTCAAAGTTTGAACCATTAGCTGAAATTGTATTTTTTGCACTCAAATTTCCCTCAGGGTTAAAAAAAGCATTATTGTTAAAACAAGACCTCGCCAGTGAAGTAACTGGGGAGGCTGCGAGCCAGGGCACGGGATGGCTGGTTTGGGATGGGGCCATGCAGCGTGCTGTGGGGTGACAAGCTGAGATGGCCGACGGGTTTCTGGTTGCAGAGGGGTTTTTGGGTCACTGTGCAGCCCCGTGTCCAGCGGGACACTCCTGCCAGGCACAGAGAAACAATACTGGGGGAGGTTCTTTTGGCAGAGCTGTTTGGGGAGTGCCAGGTAAAGAGAAGATGCTTTGGGATAGCTGCCCCTTGCAAGGTCTTTCTGTTGTTTCAGCTTGCCCAAGGCTTTTTGCATCTCTGTATTTTTTATCTCAAGGTAAAGGTTTATTTTATCCCTGACAGTAACAGTCAGAAAGACTCCTGATTTTCAACATTTGGCAACACATCCAGGGATGGCTGAATCTGCCACCAACGCTGCCGGGACCGGAGGCTGCCAACACCACCGGAGAGCGGCTGGGTCTCCTCCCCAGGAGGAGTCAGCTTGGGCCCATGTTGGGCAAACACCTCCTCTTGTTCCTCATGAAAGTCTCCGCTTGTGCAATGAAGACATTTTTCAAGGTGTCCTGACATTCATAATGCCTCCTCTCCCTCACATTGGCGGTAATAGCTGCTCATTAACACCAAAGACTAATTGCTACCAATTTGTTAATGAGATCCTCAACATCACATTGCACAGGGAGCTGGGGTTGTGATGACAGAAAGCTGGAGGCTGACCTCTATAACGCTGATTTTAAGTAGCGCTTCCTACAGGAGAGTGGTGGGTTCTTCCAGGACGTCTTGGACATGGAAATAAGCCAAAGCAAAGGCTACGTGCGTGAGCAACCGGACCGGGGCTCGGGACACAGTCCCTGGCCAGAGAAGTGCTTCTATTGTGGGCAACGCCTGAGTGCATGCTTAAAGCCCTGCATGTGCTCCTGTGCTGTCTCCGAGGCGCAGGGGAACCTCAGCGCCAGCAAGCTTGTGTCGTCAAGGTCAGCTTGTCCAAGGCCCCTAAATCATCTCCAGCAAAATTTAGGCTGGCACCAAAAGATCAGCCAGACCTTACCGTAAAGCACCTCGTACATCTGTGCTTTCCTGACTCGAGCCGCCCCAAGACACTACTGAAGCTCTCCCATGCAGGGAGCTGCCAAGGACTGTGTACTGGTTAGCAAGAGGGCTTGTGTGTGACTTCCCATGAAAAATCTGTTCCGGTAAGAGCAGCGGTGGCAGCTCCTGCGCAGGCGGGCTGAGTGGCACGCCAGCCCGTGGTGTGCTTCGTCGAAGCGACCCTGCGGGCTCAGCCTGCCCTCTCACTCTTGCTCTCGACAGAGAGTTCAAAGAAAGGCTGATAAGAGAGGGGGAGAAAGTGAGCGAGACAGGGAGCAGAGACTAAATACTGTGCAAGCTGGTGTCTTGCACACAGGCAGCAAACCCTGGGCTGGGGGACAAACTCCCCTGCTCCGCAGCGACGCGGTCTGGGGTACCACTGGGACTGCCATGTACCCAAGGTGGGGGATGTGGCCATGCCTTGCTGCTGTTGTTGTGATAGCATCGAGGACAGAGATGGGAAAAAGCCCAGACCCTCTCTTTTGCTAAGCCAGCTTGGTAAAAGGCTCCTTTATCTGCCCTTTGTTGCGAGATAAGGTTTCAGTGTTGTCCTGCCGCAGCAGCTTTGTATCGCTCACAGATACCTCCCCTCGCTGCAGAAAGGTATCAGGCATTCAGAAAATATTTGAGCAAGACCGTATCTTTTTGAAACCCATGTGCAATGGAAAGACACACAGGGTGGATTAGATCTACACTGCGGGGGTTTCAGCGTCTCCTTGTCCATGCAAGGACAAAGCACGTTTCCTCAGCTTTTAGGACTGGGCTGCGAGGGCCTCTCTCATTGCAAGTCCCTACGGAGAAGGATTATTCCAGACCGAATATGGACCCGAGTGCCTGGGCTCCTTACTGCACTGGGAAACCTCCGTGTTTTCCCCCGATTCCCCGAGGTATGAGGAGATGCGGTCCCTACAAGCCCCTGGTGCCTTGGAGGCAGCTCCCACCAGCACCAAAAGATGGGAAAATATTTCCAGAGAGCCAAAATTTTAGTCAGTTAATCCAGCTGCCCCTTTCATGCAACAGGAGCATCTATAGAGATGGATGCATTTACAATCTTTCTTTTATTTTTACTACCCTTTTGACAAAAGAGTTCAAATCCTAAATGCAGAACTTTTCGTTCAGCAAAGATCCGAAATACGCATTTTGAATTCGCTCCACCAAATGATCAAGCGAGTAAGGACCACCCCAGACCTGCCTTCATTCAGAGGATGCACAGAGAAAATGTCCTCTCCCTGCTTCAAAGCTTAATGGGTTGCTTTGGTGATACACGAACATCTTGAGAGCTAATCAAGATTAATGTTTGTTTTAATGAGTCAGTAAGAACTGGATCTGATTGCAACAAGCCACGTGCTTTAATGTCCCTGCCATAAGTGCGTATTTGCAAACGATGAGCTGGATTTCTCCAGGATGATTTTTCACCATCTGGGAGTTCAGCTCTTCTCTTTGTGCCCTGCACTCCCATACAAGGGATCCGGTTTGGAAGACCTTCAGCGATCATTTATTTCTATGAAATCCTTAGGCAGCACCATGAGGACGGACTGGGAGGAAAAGGTGTATCATAAAAACAGAGGATAAGGAATAAAAGCCATCCCTTTGCAGGGTCTGACACAGGAGCCGTGCGCCACACCGCAGCCGTTGTGTGATTCGGGTGGTGCAGAGGCACCAACCTCCCGGTCCCCAAAGCCGGAGGCTGGGGCAGCACCTTCGTGCTGGCTCAGACACCGCTGGCTTCTGGGGGAAGGCACCGAAAGGGGAAACATTTCCCTCTCACCACAACAAAGCTATTCGCACAGCACAAAATGGTGTTAGATCTTGGGGACGCCACTTCTGGGCTGCTCCATCTTCCACCAAAGTCCTGAGGGCTGGGAGCCCTCCTCCTCCCCGCCTGCGGCGGACACTCCCTTTCCCAGAAACTCTGACCGGTCGTTACAAACAACCAGAACTGGAATTTTAAAACTGCCCGGTTGCAGAACAAAACACTTGCAACTGATTAAAGGTTTTCTACGTCAAACATACTTGATGTATTGAAAAACGCACTCAAAGGACCGGTTCTGATCTCATTGTGTGTCTCTAAGTCCAGAGGAGGTCTCCATGGAGAAGACCTGAAGAATGGACAGGATGTTACAATAATGGCATTCTGCAGAAATTATTAAGCCCAATAACATGCAGCTTAATAGGGCTCAATGTCTTTTTTATAAAATTAATAAGGTGTGTGATAGATAACTGTCTCCCCATTACTGGATCTAATACCTTGGCTTCAAAGTCCTACCCAGGAAACTCTCGTGGTTTTTCTGCTGACTTCACTGGGTTTCAGCAACATAATAGAGAAGTGGAGTTCAGCCTAAAAGTCAGACAGTGATTGCAGAAGTCAAGACTTAGGAAAAAGATACAAAAAAAGAACTGTTGATATGTCTCTTCTCTGACACGTCGCGGTGTATCAAAATGGCCACTGCCTTTATTTTGTTTAATCACTTATCTCCGCGGAGGGAAGAGGAAATTCCCAAGAATGCATGATCGTTAAAAATATTAGCCAGGTCCTGGTGATTATTTTTGGTAGCTAAAAACTTCCTGACTGAAGGGTTTTGGTTTGCATTGGACTTCAGTAAATGTTTTAGTATAACTTTCATAAATACCCATTATACTCAAATCAGTGTGCAGTTTACAATTCAACTGGGAAGGGCGGGGATATGTTTCTCTTTCTTTTGTTTTGCCATGCAGCATGCTAAAGCGCAGAGCGCTACACTGAATTAGCATTTAGCTATTTTCTTGTATCCTTAAATAAAGGACTAGTTCACACAGTCAGAAATCTCTGTTTCCTTTCGGGCAGGAAAAAGGAAGTGAATGCGAGGGGCAGATTTGGAGTTTGCTTGCAAGAACAATTGAACTCCCATCCAGAGGGGAAGGGGATCTGCGTCAAGAGGAATTCACTTATTTTTTCTTTTTTTTTTCTTTTTTTTTTTTCTGGAAGGGAAGAGAAAATGACCTTTAGTTTTAAAGCCTGAAAGAATAAAGGTCTGAGCGTTTAGAGCTGCCTGCACAAATATAGTCATAAAGGCTTTTTCCTGACAAAGGGCTCCCGCGGCCGCTCGCGCTGTCCTCTAGCAGCGGGGCTCGACTGCAAGCGCGGCACCGCGTGTCCCCTCTCAGTTATCCTAGGTGAAGGGCGGCACCGAGACCTGTCAACAGTTCCTGGCTAGGAGGGACAGTCCCTGGGCTTTTTTTGCAAAATATTTACCATTTCTCTCTTTGCCCCTCCCCAACGCTGCCAGTCTAGCAGGTCGGCTGAGATTTGGCGGACGGGATTTAGTGGGTCCCCTTGCCTTTCTCCCCAAAAGTCCTATTTATAGCTGTCTGTACAAGCAGGCAGGGCACCAACTCAACCTGATACATGGTCAAGACCTCACGCTGGCCCCACCACTTTTGGTCCCTTTTCAGTCAACCGCAAAACTTTCTCCTGGCTTCCCCGAGGAAAGGATGTGAACCGAGGCCTCAGGGGCTTGACTAAGTGTCCAAACATTATCTGTGTGGTCTGTCTGTGAGCCCTAACCATTTCAGTCCTCACCACTAGTCTCCATTTTAGTGGGCCTTGATTATCCGCATTTTTCTCTGTATTTCTTTCTCCTGGCCATGGAAGCCGGATTCCCAAGGAATCTCCAGAGAATACAGGATTTGAAAACTTAAAAGATGCTTAAGCATCCTATCTCCAAAGGCACGAAGCACTGCAGGATGTTTGAAGCCATCAGCCCTGGAGCCGGTCAAGGCAAGTGCCGCAGGCTGGGACCCCCTCGTGGTACCCAGCGCCCTGCCAGAGCAATCCCGGGCAAGGAGCGTTAGCTCTGCTGCCGCCGAAGGGACTCATCGCCCTTCCCTCCTCCTCGCCGCCTTTTGCAGCGTCAGATGGACCTGGGCCGATCCCCCGGCACAGCCCTGCGCGAGCCAGCGGAGCGGTTTCTGCCCCAAAACCAGAGCTCAGGCTAACAGCCCCCATCGTGCACGCTGCAGCGAGAGCATCGCTTTCCCAGGCTTGCTTTCCTCCAGGGATGCAGGTAATAAACAGGGGATCCAGCTCCAGTTTGGGTTCCCACATACACACGCAAGCTCCTCAGAGCCGATTTTCTTCCATCCAAGCAAAATATTTGCTCAGAACGTGAAGCTGTGGCTGGGCAATGTCAGCAGCAAATGTCAGCAAGTGTCAGCAGGAGAGAAACTAATTAGACAAAATGGGCCAAATTTCTCCCGGGGGGAGCTCCTCTGCGATCCTTGCAGGAAGGATGAATGCGGCCTAATGGTTAAATAGATTATTTTGTGTCTCTTGTTGCCTCCATCCTGGTTTTTATCCAGGCAGGCAGCCTCACTGATTTTGGCCGGAGCCAGCCTGCCTGCCCAGCGCCTCACCTGGCTCCGGTGACTTACCCCGGGGCAAAGCCACCTGGGCACAGAGCCCCCTGACAGCACATCACGGACACCTCGCAGCTGAGCTGGGATGAAATCACCTCTCGGTACTAAAGCTGTGGTTCTCCAAATATATCTTGGCAGGCTTCCACTTTTCTTCTCCGAAGCTGTCCGGCCTCAATGCGTGCAGCTGGAGGGATGCCCCCGCCAGCACTCAGAGGGATAAAACCGGAGCCGACAGAGAGCCAGAGGGGACATCTTCCCTGCTAAGGTCATACGTCTGCAGAGCCTGGCGCTAGGCAAAGGTGCATCTGGAAATGCCGTGGCTGCGATGACTCACTGCGTGAGGAAATGGTGTCACCCACCAGCTCTCTGCAGCAGGTCTGCTCCCTCGCCTCTGCTGCCAGCTCCAACTTGCTTTTTTACCTTTTGCTATCAAAAGTTTCAGACCAACCTCCCCCCAGCTGAAGCCTGAGTGTAACTCAGGTTCAGCATACGGATCTCTTGGCATCAAGGGGGCTGAGCGGGGCGAGCCCATCCCTACATCCAGCCCAAGATGTCCGCGGAAGAGCGGTGTGAGTGTACGGAGCGGACAAGGGTTACAGTGCGACATGAGGACAGGAGTTCATCAGCCCCGTGGCTTTCTGTTCTTATTTCTGTTCCCCTTGAACTCCCAGCCAGCACCTTGGTGCATAAAGGTAATTCATTAACCTGCAAGAACGAGGAGACCTAAACTTTCCCCTAGTCACTGCGACAGCTCACAGTCATGCCGGTGTGTTGGGGACAGGCTCCCGGAGCGGTGCCAGCGACGTGGGGAATGTGTACATAGCTCCGCAGGAATGCGCCCTCGGAGCAGGGCTCGGGCAGAGGGAGGGCTGCGGAGGGACAAGGGAAAGGCGCAAAGTCCAGCAGAGCCCAGAGGGCACCGCCGGGACACGGTGAGGGAAAGGTCAACACAAATCCCAGTTCACCTCGCTTGTACCTGCTGGCTTTTCCCTGGTGGGGCAATCCCCATCGGCCAAGAGAAAGTGCTGCGTAAGGGTCAGGCTGATGCCCCCGAGGCGCTGCTGGTCTGCAGCGTAAAAGCCAGCTGCGGGTCATTTGAAGAGCAGGGAGCTGGTGTCGGCGGAGTTGGATGGGTCAGGCTGGGTACCAGGAGGTATTTTCTTTCTTTCACAGGAAAGATGGGTTTAGCAAAGTCACAGCAGTGGGTCTGGGACTCCAGACCAGACCAGGAGCGCAAGCACTACTGCGGTGGGACCAGTCTGGCTGTGCCCCCCAGGGACGCTGAGGCAGTGCAGGTCACGATAGAGTTGTGGCTGCTTGTGCAAGACCAGGGATGGTGGCAGAGCCGGAGGTGTAATGAGAGGAGCCCTTAGCTCCACATCACCCACAGGGCTGCCAGGTCCCCTGTGGGGTTTGTTAAGCTCATTCCCTCCCCACTCCTTCCTTTTCCCAGCAGAAGGCAGTCCCAGACAGGACTTCTACCCCACCCCGGGCACACGAGTGTCACCCAAGTGCCCCAATGGAGAGGAGACAACTCATCTAGCAGAAATGTTGGGAATGACCCAACTTTCACTGAGCAGCGACAGGGCACTTTCTCTCTGCTCCGCGAGGATCTGGGGCTCAGTGAGGCTGCTGGGGGCTGTGCCAGCCCGGCACGCTGCAGGGAGCCTCCAGCTGCTTTAGTCATAGAAATCCACCCTGCACACCAGCCCTGGAGCTGCTGCCTCCCTGGCACCAGCCCAGAGAGGGTCTGCGCTCCGAGCACACGAGCAGGTCAGCGAAGGCACCGCAGCCGATGTCACAGCGGCAGCGATAACATCGAGATCAGGCAGTTGGTAGCAGAGGAATCAAGTCATTGGAGCAGGACGTCGTCACGTGCCCCGTTCCTTCTGCTGCACAAATGAACACTTCAGTTGGGATCACGCATCTTATTTTCCATAAACATACCAGATTTTGCATCCCGGATTTGCAGGACAGCGCTGCTGGCACAGTGCTTTGAGCTCAAGTATCAGCCTTAAATCTGAGCTTTACTGACACGACTCTCAGCTACAAAGCCACCAACACTCAGTAGGTTCTATATGAGCACAAAAATCAGTTGGATCAGTATTCCTGTGGCACGCAGTGAGACAAATTACTTATCTGTTACTTCTAAACTCACTTTTTCTTTTTTTTTTCCTTTTTTAAAAATTTTTTTGCTTCGTTTTGATTTTTCTGCTGTCATAGGAAGCAGCTCCGAGATTGGTTGTGACATACCCTGGGCTAATTCAGTGGAAAACCTGTTTTCAAAAGGAAACATTTGCCATCTTGCTCCCAGCTTTGATTTGCCTGTCCCTGCTTGCTTGACAGAGCTTATTCTGAGACATTAATAGGAAAGTTTCTTTACACAGAGCCAACCACCTATTGTACCCAAGTGATTTTGTTCAAGGAATAAAAAGCGCATTCACTTTGTGTTCAAGGAGATGACATTTGTTTGATTGGTGCGGTTGAGAGCTCGGTGGGGAATACAGCAGAGAAAAAAACATTCTGGCGAGGAGCTATTCCAAAAGAAAAGAAGCAAGAATCCAGGAGAGATAAGAAAATGAATGTTTGCAGAATCTGGGAAAGCCTTGTGCAGAGGGACGGAGACAAAGTACGAGAATGCACTTTATTTGTGACAAGCTTTCCATCCTGGGCAGCCAAACAGGACATCCTGCTTCAGTTCTCCTTCCTCTCTTTAATTAGAGTTGCGTTCGGGACACTGCCATTAATGTCGTCTCAGCATTTCCATGACAAAGCCCTGTTTTTTGCGAGACTTTAGGAACTTGGCCCTAGAAAAATCTGTTATTAGCGTAGAACTGCTCAGCCCAGAGACTGTGGCAGGTTTGCAGCCAGTCGCTGTGACATTTCCATCCCAGGGAGCCGAGGCCAGCTTGGAGCGAGGTGGCCCCGGCCAGGACGCCGTCTCCAGACGCAGTGGGGTTAGCGGTGCCCTGTGTACCCCAGTCGCCGCTTTGGAGCTGAAACATGGCAACCCCCTGAAGGCCACAATGTCACTGACAACACAACGCCCATGTTTCCGAATCCGTAAGTCATTGTGGAAACTTCTGTGTTCAAATAATTTAAAAAAAGCCTGAAAAGGAAACCAGATTCTCCTGCAATGGTATTTTCACAACCTGAAATTAGGGCCTGGCTACAGCCCCCCTGGTTGAACCTGCCCCAGAAGTGGAGACCCCTAAAAATCACTCCGGGAAGAGCAGATCCTCACGGTGCAGCACACCCTGCCCTCCCCAGCCTGGGGACACGCTGCCGCAGCTTCCCAGGGCTCCGTGACCTCTGTGGCCACTGTAATTTCATGCTGAGCCAAGACACGGAGCACAGTGACAGAAATCACTTGCCTTCCCGCTGGCTTCTTAATTGCCGCCCTTCCCCTTCGCTCAGGGCTGGCAGCTCAGCTCTCACAGGGCTGAGCCTGTCGCCGCTGCTCCTTATCCATCCCCCGAGTCCGAGAAGCTGCTGCAAATGGTGCTTTGTCAAACCTGCTGTTTGCAACAGCAAAGCAAATTAGACCAAACGGGGTTGTAAAAGTAATCAAAAAGGGGCTGAATGCACACCGGGGCTGAGCGGGAGCTCCAGGCTGGGGCAGCGCTGGCAAGTGACAAGTGAGCTATAAAAAAAATCAAGTTTCACCGAATCACAGAATCACTTGGGTTGGAAGAGACCTTAAGATCATCGAGTCCAACCATAAACCTATGCCAAAACCACCCCTAACCCATGTCCCTCAGCACCACGTCTACACGTCTTTTAAATACCTCCAGGGATGGCGATTCCACCACC
This sequence comes from Pluvianellus socialis, assembly GCA_013400795.1. Classification (NCBI taxonomy): domain Eukaryota; kingdom Metazoa; phylum Chordata; class Aves; order Charadriiformes; family Charadriidae; genus Pluvianellus; species Pluvianellus socialis. The sequence continues at coordinate 37,039 of VZTS01011316.1, read as the reverse complement.
TCCCTGGGCAGCCTGTTCCAATGCTTGATAACCCTTTCGGTAAAGCAGTTTTTCCTAATATTTGACTGATATTGAAATACACCTTAAACACCAGGACGGCCTGGGCAAGTGTTGAAACCCGCTCTAATGATAAACCTGATTCCCATTGTGTTTTGCTATACTGTGTAAACTCCTTCCTTGAGGTCTCCACAGCAGGACCTGGGGTTCGTGCGCTGGCTCTGAGCACCCGGGCAGGAGAGATCCTCATTCCCGTCCCACCGCTGGCACCAAGGGTCACACGGCACCAGGCCAGGCGGATCGTGCCTCGCTGAACCAGGCAGCAGGAGACAGAAGCCATAGCTCAGTCCAGCCAACAGCTTTGGGGCTGGTTTTGGCTCGAGAAATGCTAGGTATTATAAGCAAAAATAAAACCATTTTTTCATGGTGGAAAAAACAGTCTTTCCAACTGAAAATATTATTGCAATTCTTCCACTCCTAAAGGCACAGAAAACAGATTCCTTTGTTTCTGTTGAAGTCCCAGGTGCATCGCTGGCATCCAGAGTGGAGCGGGCTCTGGAAGAAGCTGTAAAGCAACATTTCAGCACAGGATACTCCAAAGCAGACAGGGTTAAGCTAAACATCCTTTTACTGCTGCTCTTTCACTTCCCATTTCAGGGAAGATGACACAATGGCCCTGCACCCTGCGCTAACGCTGGGCTGGGGGGATCCCCTCCCTGCGCAGCCGTCCCCAGCTACCCCCCGGGCCACTTTGGCTACGGGAGCCGCAGCCCTACGATGTGCCAGCTTCCTCCAGCTCGATGGCATGACCAGGCTGGCTCGTCCCCTGTCCCCGGGGGGGCCTGCCCTTTCCTACCCTCCCTTACCACCCTGTGGCACAGTGGGGGCCGGATCGGGGCCGGGAGCCAGCGAGCTGCCAGCAGTGCCGCTCCCGGCTTTCCTTACTGAGGGCTCTGCTGAGAAGCCAAGTCAGAGAAATGATCTGATTTAAACAAACTAACAGTGAGGAAATGGTGGAAAGCAGCTGGTTTGGGGCTCTTCAAGCCGGCTGGAGCTTTTTGACTGATTTCCCACCCACTGGAGCAAGCTGGTTTGGGTAAAAGGCGTTTATGCTCCATTGCTGCTCTGGCTGATGAGCTGCTCGGTGCACGAGAAGCCCACCCAGCTTCCGGATGCTGTAGCTTGGGACATTTAGGATGCGCTGGCACAGGGAGCCACAGGGCTCCCTCAGCAGTGCCCACCAACACCGGGCAC
>VZTS01011316.1:0-35774 GCA_013400795.1 Pluvianellus socialis | reverse complement strand
GGCGGGGAGAGGCGGCCGGCCCCCCCCCCCCTGCCCGGGCCCCGCCGAACCACAGCGTGGGGAGAGGCAGGGCAGGAAGGGAGCCGGCGGAGATGAGTGTTTCCTGACTCTCAGGAGTGAAACAGAAAAGCGCTGTCACTCAGCGGCCCCCGCAAGTGCAGCGGCAAGATAACTCCAGACACAGCCGCCATCACTTCCCCCCTTTGTCCCTGGCTTTTTTCAGGCCTTCCTGAGCAGAAACGTCCCATCTCCGAAGGAATGTCGTTGCTGCCGTCCGCCCACGAAGCACCGAGCGGACGCGCTGCCCACGGAGCACTGCCGGCTCAGCTGGGGCACGGGTACCCCGGGCACCCCGGTGTGCGGAACAGCCGGCAGCCCCGGGCTGGGAGCTGACGCAGGAGCTTGAGGAGGACGTGCGAGGCATCCCGACATGGTGGAAATGGGCCGCCGCATCCCCCAGTTTCCTGGTCTGAGTCACTCCTGAGTGCAGGAGATGAAAGGCAGGCCCGGGCTCATGGAGAAAACACCACTCAGGAACCCGGGGCAGCCCCAGAGCCCCAGCGAGCAGCCCCAGCGCTGTCTCCTGTCCTACACGTGCCTTCAGCTCCCGGGACAGCACTGCTCCCTGCCAGCCTCAGCAAATACCCCAGCAGGGAACACGCGTCCCCTGTATGAACCTCAGAGGGACCCTTCTGATCTGAAAGGAGGGAGCACTTCCACCCCTTTAAATTAGGCTATATTTTTCCCCAGGCTCCTTCTCCGAAGAGGACTCTGGGTTTGTCTCTTCGCACGCAGCTCACCCTACGGCCACCTCTGCTTCTGTTCAGTAAGGACCTAACTCGGTGCCCATGTTCTCCGCTGCAGGAGAACAGCCACCACCTGGTCCCTCAGCCCTGCCCGCTGGTCCCACCAGGGCCGCTGAGGCTCGTGGAGCCGGTGCCATGTTTGCCATGAGCCAAGGACCGGGGTGGGATGACCCCGCTGGGGATGAGGTGGAAGCCCCGGTTCCCAAAGCCAGGAGCAGGCAGGGCAGATGCGGGAGCCGCACGCAATTGCGGAGGAGCAGCCCTGCAGCAGATGCTTTTGCTCCTACAGCAGCGTGGGGCAAGGGTGGGGGGCTCGATAGAAATAAGGGGGTGATGGGGCACCCCCAGACAGGGCCCTTGGGTAGCACAGCGTCAGTGTGCCCAAAGCCAAGGCTGGTATGCCATGAGGCTGTTTTATTATCTCCCTCCCCCGTCTCTCAAGGACAAAATAATCTAATGGTTGTAGAAACACATCTTTCACCAAGGGATTCTTCATTAGTGCTCGTTTCCTCTCCCAGCTCATTTCCTGGAAGCAGTTTGTGCTGACAGAGATGGGCAGGAGCCGGCCACGGGCCGCAGCGTAGCTGCTGCGGGATGCACGGGCCGAGGGCGGCCGTGCGGGTGCACACACATTCCTTCCAGCCTCCGTGGCCCGGGGTTCCAGCCATGCTGGGGACACGTTGCATTGCTGCTGGCCACCGGTTCTCCACGCCCGGAAACCCCAGGTGACAGATCTTTATCGGAAGAGGACTTTTTTTAATGTTTATCATAAAGTGGAGGCCCAAGCACCTTGCAGACAGGTCCTGGGGTGCATAACCCAGAGCCCACCCAGCGTCAGAGCACAGCACGCGCTGGCATGGCAGGGACAGCCAGGGGCTCCCGCTATAAAACCCTTCCTCGCAGGCGTTTACAGTTAAGCCGTAAATATTTGCTCCAGGCTTCAGCTTTCCCAGGCAAGATTTCAGCCGGAGAGCGATTGCTCACTGAGCTACTTCTTCCCTGGTTGTTTACTTTTAGAGTTCCCCAGAGTTAAACACAGCTTTATTCCTACAGCAACCGGAATGGCAATATCTGCTAATGCCAATTATTAAAATAATCCAATTATGGATCTTGTGGCAACCAAATAACAAAAAAAATCATCCTGTAACTGGTGCCACTGATCAGACACTGAACTCGAGAGGTATGGACCGAGGCCGTACACTCGGACAAGGGCTTCAGGGAGCGTTTAGCTGCGTTCTGAATACCTCGTGCAGAGTCTGGGCTTTGAGGCTTGTGGGTGCAAAGCAAAGCTCAGGTCTCCCAGGTCGGAAGGCTGCAAACATCTGTACAGTTTGGCTTTGACTGTTTGTGCAAAGGCTCATGACCCCAAAGCAGATGCACACTGCCGAGGACACACTAAATTAAATTATTCCCCTAAGAAACTCTATCAAAAGTACTGCAGTTTGCATCTTTCCTTTTGAAACTCTACCTGTGAGCCTGAATTAGCTGCCACCCAGCCCAGCCCAAGAGCAAAGCTGTTCTCCACAAAGTCTAAAGTAACCCCAGTCCAGATGACCTGGGTGCAGACACAGGACCCAGAGAAAGGCTGGTGGAGGCGGCGGGACCCCCACACCCCATGGGTGCAGGAGGGAGGGCTCACTTCACCCTCCACATCACTTCCAAAATCAGCTCATGGACCTGGCCTTTCCCTGAGCAGCTCCCACCACGGGGTTTTGCCCCTCTTGGTTGAGCGAGGATGTCCCTGCATCCCCCCGTCTGCCCCAGGGAGGGAGGGAGCCGACAGCAAGAGGAAAAGGATATGGTGCTTCTGGGAGCTGCGGCCGTTTGAAGGCTGCGAAGGGAAACAGGCCAGAGGGTTATCCAATCTCTCCGAGCAGACATTTCCGCCTGGCACGCCCCAGCGGCACAGTCACTCCGCTTCATTAATAAATCACTAATCCCGCCTGCTGCGGCCACCTTGGGGAGGAAACGGGAGCCGGTGTGAGCGGGGCCGGGAGCGGGGCGCATGTGCGTGTCCCCGTGGTTGTGTGCGCACGGGGAGGTGTGCAGGTCACAAGCAGGAGCCCCACAAAGTTCCTCCCGGGCACCTTTGTCGGTGCACCTGGGGCTGGCTGCGTGCGAAGGGTGCTAAGCCGGCAGCTTGAGCGTGGCTGCCGCGGTCCAGACGGCCCAGGACCTCAAGCACATGGAACACAACCTGGGGATGGACAGAAATCATCCTTCTACCAAGTTCCACTCTCCCTTCCAAGCTGCCTCTCTGTATTTATAGAAAGCCAGAGTTTTCCAAGGGCTCCGAGGCTCTTCAGGACACTATTCCAGCCCTAAACAATGCGAGCAGCATTGTTTCCCCAGGGAAGATAAATACAGTTTATACAAGGGCCACTTGGCAGTTTGGCAGATTATCAGCGGGCAAAGGCAGGGCTTTCTGGGCCCCGGGGCGGTGGCTGCCCACTAGCCCCGGCGAGGCCACGGCCACTCTGCGTGAGCAGCGGGGCCAGTGCTCGGGTCCGAGGGGCCATGCAGTTCTCCAAGCAAACATGGGTCCCCCAGATGCAGCTTGCTGGGACCCAAGCAGCCACGGCACAGGCTGACGCCTCTGCAGGTGGCAATTCAGAGCCGGGTACCAGAAATCCAGCCCTGGCGTTTCCCACCCCAGCAGCCCGGCAGCAGCGGGGATTTCAAGCGCCCGCCGGGCAGGAAGGCATCCTGGAGCAAAGCCTGCGGCTGCCGCGGCTTGTCTTTGCAGAGTAAACACTGGTGTAACGGCACGGCACAGATGTTTGAGCACAGATAACGCGGGGCGTCCCACTGGACCCGTGGATGTGCTGCTCCCCATCGCGGCACTTGTGGCCACGGAACGATCCCTGGCCCTTTCTCCTCCAGCACGCGCTGCAGGCAGCCGCTCTGCACTGCAAGGGGTGGTCAGGCCAGCAAAGGTCTGGTTTGCAGCCCCCCATCCCTGTGGTGCCCCCCAGGCAGATGGGTGGCACAGCATGGGGCAAGGCCCTGCATCATGCGCCCACCCCGGGGTACCAGCATCAGCGGGACACATTTATTTGGGAGCTGTAGGAGCAGTATGTGCAACGGGAATTGCTCCCCGCTTGGACACACCTTAAGCCATTCCCCGGTGGCATCCGCAGCGCCCCAGCCCCACCGGAGCTGGAGGGAGGCATGTCGGGGTGCTGGCAGACCCCGTGGCACCCAGTCCCGTGCGGGGTGTGACGACGCCCAGCAAAGACACCTCAGCCTATGAAGGAGGACAAGGGCTGCCCGGCGCGTGGCTGCTCGAGACCCGGCCTCCAGCAGCGTGATGCAAGGAGCCTCAGCCCCACGCCTCCCCGGGACGTGAAACACTAAATGAAACAAATTCCTGCCACCAGTGCCATTTCCTGTTTTCCTGCTACAACGGATCACGCTTCCCCGCAGTCCTTGACCCCGGGGACCGGTGCTAGAAAGGATGCGGCAAACGGCCCCCCCAGCCCGAGGCATGCAGGGCTGGGCTGGGGGCTGCCCCGCGCGCCCCGAGCCCGTGGGCTGTTTATTTGTCCATCTGTGCAGACACAATAGCCGCACGATGCCTCCAGAGCAGGCACGGCTGCCAGCTTCCTCTGGGGAGGGGATCTGATAGCCGAGGGAGAAAAGCAGAGCCCCAGAACAAAGCAAAGGCCAGCACGGAAAAGCAAAGCTGAGCCTTTGATTCAAACGCTTTTTTTTTTCCCCCCTCCAAGCAAGACAAGGTGTGTTGTCTTCTCACTTACAACATCCCCGTGATTGCAGCTAGATCTCCCGCTTGGATCTAGCAGACGGAGCCAGCTCAACCAAAGCTCAGGGCTTGTTGCTCCCCCTGCACACGCGGACGGGCTTTCTCCACATTCCCTTTCTAGCACATAATCCCCCAGTGCGCAGGCAAAGAGACCTGGCATCCCAAAACATGGAGCAGAGGAAGGTGGGGTTTCTGTGGCAGCAGAGGAAAGCAGCTCTCCCCAGTCGCTGCCCTGGGCCGTGCAGAACTTCACGGACACACGTGTTTAAGGAAATGTCTCAGCCAGGGCAAGTCGCTGCCTTTCACCTCCTTCGGAGAGGCACCACCTCCTGTCCCCGCTAGGAAATGATGCCGTTTTAAGAAAGTGTAAAGTAAATGTTGATCAGCTCAAAGGGATGGTTTTTTTCACTTTTTCTTGGGTTGACATGACATTTCAGTGCTGGTTTTGTTTCATTTTCCATCTACTACAGGAGTGTCAAGAGTCAGAAATCCCTCCGCAGACAATTCAGACAACTCACCCCCAGCCAGCTTCAGAACAGGAAACTCCCCCCACGCTCATGACTGTAATGAGGAGAAGCCAAAGAGCCAGAAATGTGAGCAGGGCTCTGGGCAGGGGGATGTAGGAGGCCAGTGGGTACCAGTCTTCAGCCAGTACTGAGCAGACCCAGCGCTTGTGCCCGTTCTTGCAAAGGGGGACTATGACAACCATTTTTTTGGGGGCTGAAGGGCGGCTTTGCAAGCACCCATATCCCCTTAACCCGCTGGCGCTCGGGCAGACCACCCGGCAGCTTCTTTCAGAGGCCCATCCTTCAGAGACAGCACCGAAAGCTCTGCAAAAGGGCTCAGCTCCCACAACGTACACGTGAGGACACGCTGCCGCACAAACGCTCCGGCCAGCTCTCCCAGACGCCTTCCGACCACACATGGCTGAGCGCTCTGCGAGGCGCAGGTCGGCGGAGATCACCCCTGCTCCCGCTTTGCAATCGCAGCCGGATAAAAGTCTCCCCCTCCCAGCGCGCCGGGCTCACGGCTCCAGTTACAACACACTTAATCCTTGAGCCAGTTTGACATTGCAGCTTCGGGCTGATTGCATGACCCAGTTGTGAGACAGCGAGGCCCCACTGAGCTCAGAAATGTTAAATACATTGTAATTGGACCCCCGGTGCCTCCACTTTTCTTTAGATGAAGAGGCCCTGGTAAGTGAATTTTCCAGAGGGTTCCCGTGCCGGCGTGGCAGCCGTGGCCCCGGAGCACAGCTGATTCTCAATCCACCCCCGCACAGAAGATTTGGAGGCTCTTCCCCATCTGCCCACGGCAGCAGCGCTGCGGGGAGGTCTGGGTTGGCCACATCAATTGCGAAGTGAAGGAAACCAAATCCACCCGTTCCTGGTTTATCCTAGAAGGAAATGGGAGTGGGGCTAGATAAGGAGTGAACTCCCTGGGGAAGGGAGGGGAGAGCTTTCACTCCCTGTTCCTCCATTTGCTTTTTACTTTTCTGCACCTTTAATATCAAATCTGCTACACAATGCTGCCAGCGTGCAGACCCCGGAGAAGGGATGCTGCCTCCGCCGATAACTATCTCTGCCTCTGTGCAGTTTGAAGTGACCTGCCAACGCACGTCAACCGGCTGCCGTTGCACGTGACAGATAAGCCACTTCTTGTCCATCCTGGGGCAGCAAGGAGGGCCGTGAGTGGGTAACGCTTCGTCCCCGATGTGCAGGAGGCTGCTTGAGGGGGCACCAAGAGCACTCATCCCTGCTGCGCGCCTCTGCCTCTCTGGGTGAGCCACCCTCTGCCTTTGCCCAGAGAGACTGGAGGCTCCTTGGGGCAGGGCTGTCTCCATGGCCATGGAGCAATGCTCCCAAGTGCTATTTTGATATAAAGGGTAGTGCTTCTCCCAGCTCTGAAACCCTTTTGCTCTTTGTCAATGCAAGTGAGTGCTCCTCTCGCAGCTGCTGTCCTCCCCGGAGGGGCTTTGAAGGCCATTGTCACAAAATCAGCAAGCTGGGGCAAGAGACTCTGAAAGATATACAGGCAAAGGAAACAGATGCAAAGGGAGCCCTTTAACAGCCTTATTTTGCTACCAAACACTCCAAAACATTGTGAGGACAAACCCAGCAGGAGTGTGAAACATCTCCTCAGCCTCTTGGGGGCTTTAAAAAAAGCCAGTTTGTTCTCCTGAAATTTCCAGACTTGCATGTCCCAGACAGCGGGTCGAGCTCTTTGGAGAAAGTGAGTCAGAAGCTGCTCTCTGCCACGGGGCTGCGTTTTGCTGGCTGCGTTGGGGCAGAGCTGGGGGGACAGCAGGTCCAGTGGGCGATGGGCAGCACCTACACGGGGAGCAGAGAAGCTCCAGGCATGTTTCCGATGTGGCTGTTGTGGGCTAGACCTCAGATTTGGTAGCCACCTGCACAGAAACCATTTTGATGCTCCTGAAGAATCTGGAGCATCTTCCCTGGGTTGTGAGTTGCCCGGGGCCCAAGCCAGCCCCCCGCACGCCCACGGGAGAGCTCACGGCTCCGCTGTGGCTGTTCATCTCTGGCCACGGGAGGAGAGGACGTGTCCCAGGCCTGGGGTCAGCTGAGATGGGCTGCCTGGACACAACACGCTGAGGCACTTCAGGGAGGAAGATGCTCTCGTTTGCCTTCCTTTGGAGTAAAAACTATTGAAAGGGGAGGAATGCCACAGCCTTCTCCAAATGCACTTAATTAATTCAACTTGTCCCATTAACAACATCAAAACAGGGCAACTGCAGCAGAGTCTGGGCCTCATCCGGCACCCACCAAGCCAAGAGGGCTCCGGAGAGCTTGCCGCGGAGCTGGGCGGATCCGCTGCGGTGCAGCAGCTTGGGCAGGATGCAAAGGACTCACGGCGTGAGTTGTGCCTCGATGGCATTTGTATGGCACCATGGACAACAGGCCCCCACCAGCAACACTGGGAACTCACTGGCAACATGGTCTGCCCAGAGCCCTGCGTTTGCTTTGCTGTCCTGCTTCTTCCACCTGGGAGGCTTGGTCCCACCCCAGTATTTCTATACCCATGAGTTTGCGTGTGCCCCTTCCCAGGCACACAGGAGCAGTGTCGGGGAGCAGCGTAAGGATGTCTGTCACGGTAACGGTTCCCCAAGGCGACACCGTTGTCTCGACGTGCACCATTGCAGGCAGCAGCCAAGCTGGAGGGGTGGCTCCCACGGTGCCCGGCAGCGAGGCTGTCCCGGCGCCCCAGGGCCCCCAGCCTCTCATCTCCTCCCTCCCAGCGGCTGACCTCAGTTGATAACCTCAGAAAGCTCCCTCTGACCCGGAGGACCTGGGAGGGGGAAAAAGGTTGCCTTTTAACCCCCTGCCGTGCTTCATCCTCCTCCTAAATGTGCTGAACTCTCCCCAGCTGCCCCTTCTCGGCACTGAACCCATCCATCGCCCTGCTGCTCGAGGGGCCGCTGGAGCTGGAGGCACCCAGGTCCTCCCACGAGCCCGTGTTATAACGAGGAGGAAAGAGCTTTGCTTACAACCACAACCTTGCCCGGACCAATGGTTCCCTCCTCACCCTGCCCTGTCACCGCAGGGCAATGGGGACCCCAGCAGCAGGTCCCTGGCCGTCCGCCTGGCGAGGCTTGGTCACTCAAGGGGCGCGGGGGGGCAGAGGGGTCATGGCAGGGCTGCAGGCAGTGCTGCTCAGTGGTTAAACCACAGACCTCGGCCAAGTGACCGAGCGAGACAGACCCTGACCCCTTCCCCTCCCAGCCTGTTGAAAAGGAGCCGGAGCAGCCCTGCACCCAGCCAAGACCTGGTGATAAAACCAGGGCTTTGATGTGGAGGGGAAAGGGAGCCGTCCCGTGCAACCCCTTATCTCCCTTCTCCTCTGTCCCTGGCGTGAGGGGTGTGGGAAAATGCGCTTTCCAAAAGGCCTCCCTGGAAAGGACGGGCTGGGCAGAGGGCTGGGTACCCCAAGAGCCAGGGGACGAGGGGGTGGTGAAGCCCTCTGCAAGCCGTGCGTGGGGACGCACTACGTGACATCCGAGAGCCACCCGCCTGTCGCGCCAGGCCAGCCACCTCCCCAGGGCCGTGCAGGAGCTCAGGCACAAAGCCGGGACACACAGGCTGATCAGAGGAGACGCCAAGCGACTTGGTGGGGTCCCGATCCCCCTGCCTCCTTCTGCCCTCCTCCGGTGGCCGTGGGAGGTTTTCCTTGGATCATTCTCATCGGCTGCGCTAGCTAAAGCCGGCTCGTTCATGTGGAGGCAAGACCTTTAACGAAGCTCGCAGCGTGGTAGGGATAATTATCTTGTGCTCCAGGAACTGCTCTCATTATTTGCTATTAATATTGGACGGGGTGTTCCCAGCCCAAAGAATTACCATAAGTAATCCCAGCCCTGATCCTGCCAGGCGCTCAGCGGGAGCCGCGCGAAAGGGTTTGCAGCGTCTGGGGCTAAATATAGACCATGATGCGAGGAGGAGGAGGAAGCAAGACCAAGAGTCGTGAAGGGGAGAGAGAGACACACGTGCAGTTCCTCAGGCGGAGGGGACTCGCCCGCACAAGCTGCCCCTGTCTGCCTGCACTGCTCTCTCCCGGCTCGCGTAGGAAGGAAAAGCACACCCCACCGTGGCTGCTCGCACACTCGTTAGGGCTGTCAGCATCCAAGATCTCCCTGACGGAAAAGCACCCATCTCAACTCGCGATGCCATCCACCGAAGGGACACTGGCACTTTCCAGCAGGAAAACAGTGGAGTGAGGGAGCGCGAGGGCTGGGAGCTGCCCTTCACGTGCCACCGCTCTCCGGAGGGAGAGGGAGAGGCGGCAGGGAGGAAAGGAGATAGCTGCTGGGAGGAGGTTTTCCCTCCTTCATCCTGCCTGCTTTGGAGGGGCAAGGGGGGAACCAGGGTGTGCTTTTCTGCGGAAAAATCAGTGTCTCCCATTGCCCCTCTGGAGAGCGCAGGCAGGATAGGGCTCTCCGGGGGATGTTCCGAGGCGCTCGGCCCCTGCCACCCCTGCGTAGCCGGCTCTCCACCTCGGAGCCATGCTCCCCGGCATCTGGGTGGCAAAAGGCAGCAGGAAGGGTGCTGGGGGTCCAGCAGAAACACATAAAACCTCAGAAACACATTTCGGGAAACTTGAGAGGAGAAAATATATAAAGCAAGGAGGAGCAGCATCTCCAGGCGACAGGAAGGTGGAGTGGGAGAGCTACGCTAGCAGGAGCTGAATGGTTTAAGAGCAGAGGTTGCCTTGGTTTTACAAATAAGAGATTAAAAGTTTGAAAATGCGTGAAGCTGGCTGCTTACGTGGGTCAAATTGAGGCAGCAGATTGACAGACAAAGGGAAAGGAGAATAGATGCAATAAAAAAATTGAAACATTTTGCACCAGGGCTTGCCAATAAAAAGTTGAATTCTGGAGCTACTAAATGTTTTGCTTCATCATTTTCAGATATGAAATGTGCTTTTGGGAAGCAGCATTTTCCCTGAGAAACCGGTCCCAGCCTAAAAAGAAAGAGAAAAGGCTTTTAAAGGATATTAAACGCCCCCCAAGAAAGAAAGAAAGGTTTTAATTTTATGCAGACCACCACATTTGCAGAATGAACCAGAAAAGGAAACATAGCAGAGACTCTCTCTTTGGGTCTCAGCCTGTGTGACTTTGTCCTTGTGGTTTTCAGTTCAGCTACACAATAGAAACATCCATTTCTCCCCATTTCTCCCCCTGACCCCTCAAGTGCAGCCCTGCTGCTGACACGGGTCCAGGACCTCACGGCCCGGCAGTGCCCGTTGGAGCTGCCATCAGGTGTAATTAATTCACTTTGGGTGCTGCTGGTTAAGAGATTCCACAAAGCCCAGCTCTCAGCTGCAGCTGAGGTTATTGCTCTTCCAGGCTCAGACATGTGTTTCTGTTTATTTGCTCCATGTGCCAGCAGAGCCCCCGCGCCCAGATACATTATGTTTGCATATAAGCTGCAAATTTGAGTTTGATTTGGTGGGTTGGAGCCCTGGGGGCCTCTTGGCTGCCTTTGAAATAGTCGCTGGGTCTGAAAGGTCTTTAACGCACGGGGCTGTGTGGTCCGGGAGAGGTGCTGGGGGAGCGTGCGTGGAGAAGACCAGGAGGAAAGAGAGAGGAAAAGGAGGGTAAAAGTGTGGGAATAATCCAGCCAGGAGAGGGACCGGCACAGCCAGCCTCCTTGGGGATGCACCCAGCACGGCGCACCGCAGATCCAGGCTCACGGTGGGGACGCAGGATGCTGGATGTACACGGATCTCGGCATCCCCAGCCCGGCGGTGAAACTCCCTCTCTCGAGGCAGCAGGGACAGAGCAGGCTCTGGCCACCTGAGCGGGGTGGTCACCTCCTTGTCTCGTCCTCCAGCACGGTCCGACAGCAGCTTTCGCAGAGCCCAGCAGCTCCCGTCCCCGTCCCCCCGCTCTCCCCCCGCGCCCGCAGGACCGCCGTGCCCTCACATCCTCCAGCGCGCCCGTCTGAAACACCCAGCAGGAGGCTGGGAACGTTTGGCTGCTCTCCCAAGGAGATTTTCCTTCATAAAACACAAGCCAGGCGGGGGCTTTTCACATGCGGTGGGCACGGCTGAATCCCTTTTCTTGGCAGCCAGCGGGAGGAAAATGGAGGGCGGACAAGAGACGGGCCGGCCCGTGCTCCCTCCTGCAGCCGGTGGGGCGGCCAGAGCCTTTGTTCAGTTTTCAGAGATGGAGGCAGAATGAGGACATTATGGAGGGGTTAAGGAGATGATGATGGCTCTCCACGCGGTGATGGAGTGGTGTGGGGCGGGAAGGCTCCGGGCTGCCGAGGGCAGGCGAGGTTTGGTGGTCACTGCCGGCGGCTCTGGGAGGACTGGGTGCAGGGATGGGGCTGAGCCCCTCGTTTCGGGCATCTGTAGGGTAGGGGTCTTCCTCCAGGCTTGTCCTGTCGTGCTTGGAGACGGTGTTCCGTGGGCAGACGGGGCGCCAGGCACCCCAGGAAAGAGGAGCCAGGCAGGGTCTGGAGACACCCCGCTTTACCTCGGGGAGAGGAATGGCCCTGGCAGCTGGTTTCTGCAGCCAGGCCCTCGGATTGGGGCGGGTTCCCCTCAGAAATCCCCTGAGGAATTGAGCTTTCTGTAAAAAAATGAAATATGTGTGTGTGTGTGTATATATATATATATATAAAAACCAACACTGTTCTGCGTTTCGGTGTTTCTGCACTGCCTCATCCCAACAGGCGCTCAGCGTGGAGGGAAACCTGCTCCCGTTTCCCGCACCTGGCTCTGGCTTTGGTCCCCCCAGTCCTTCGTGTCCCCCCTGAGGGTCCGGAGAGGACAGGGACGGGGACAGGGACAGGGACGGGGCCACCACCCGAGCCGGGGACCCACCGGGGCAGCCTGGCTGCGTGTCACTAGATGGCGGCGCCGGTTCAGAAATGGCTTCCAGGGCCTGGCAGGGTTCAGCCTGCGGGACCCCTGAAGTCACGGGGTGGCCGGGGGGGACACCGGGCTGCTGGAGGGTCCCCAGCGCAGCCCCCGTGTCCCCCTGGCATCCCACGTCCCACAGGTGCCGGTGGAGGCCGCCATGGAGGCTGAGTGGCGCCAGGCTGCTCTCCCGCCATGGGGGAAGAAGCCTGTGGTAAAACAGCCGGGATGATGGCGGGACGTGCGTCCAGCTGCCCCGAGGAGGAGGAGGAGGACATGCGGGGCGCCATCCTGCCCGCCCGGCCCATGGCTGCCAGCCCAGCCTGGGTGCACAAGCGGTGCCAGAGCAGGAGGGCTTCGCGCCAGGCCATGGCGGCAGGCAGACGGGCCGGCAGCGCCATGGCAGGCGGTGGCGTGGCGGAGAGCGCTCACCCTCGGCAGGCCCTGCCGCCGCCTCCCGGCTCTGCAACCGCCCGGGCAGAGCTGGGAGTGAGGGGCTCTCGCCAACACCATCTTGGCGGGGAGACAAAGGGGCGATTGTGGCTGGGCTGGGGCCCCATCGCCGCCATTGTCCTCGCTGGGAAGGGCTGGGGCAGGCCAAGCTGGCTCCGCTCCTTTGGCCCCCGCAGCCCCACGGGGGATGAAGTGGGTCAGGGGGGTGTTTGTGGGACCCGGTGGTCCAGCACCGCTCGTCCGCCCCTTCGCAGGAGAAGAGAGAGCCCTCCCGTGGGTATTTATGGGACGCTACCGCCATCACCATCACAGCAGGGACGGGGAAGGGGAGCCCACGTCGCAATCACCCGCGAGTGCACACAGACGTGCCGTACCTCCCCTGCTGAAACGGAAGGCTTTTCTTTTTCTGCTCGCTGCAGCCTCCCCTGACGGCACCGTTCCTGCTGGTCGGGACCTCAGCCGCCATGCTGTCTGCAGGACGGCTCTGGCCCGCTCCTCGGGTGCGCACACAGACACCTTCTCCCCTGCAAGCTTTACTTTCTGTCTCTCTTTTCTACCCGCAAAACTGAGTCTATTGCAGCCTGAAGGGCTACTTTGGCTCCCAGGTAAGAAGCAGCACAAATTTGTTAGACAAATCCCAGGGAATTGGTGTAACCCCCCTTACCAGCGCATGCCATGCTCGTCTGCCAGCTGCTGAGGTGCACACGATGGACATTAAAGTTGCAAGAAAAATGCACTCAGTTGGAGAGAGGCAGAAAAACAGGTTTTGAGTTGGAAGATGCAAGAAGGATTTTCTTGAGGGAGCCCTAAAACAGAAAGCTGTTATCTTCTGGGTCCTGAGCAGACTCACGTGGCAGGATAAAACACCTCCCTGCCCTTGCCAGAATGACATATTTTTTAATTCACCACATTTTAAACAAGCAAAAAGTTGTGGAAAGTGAAGTCAGCCTGCCTCGGAAAGCCAGTGGGTACGTGATAACCCTGAAGAGCGGTATGGGGCTGTCCCACAGCTGCCAAGCTGATCCCGGATGAGTCAGGGCTAAACCTGTCTCTCCCTTGAGGAGTCTAAGTTTTGTTTGTCCCAGTCCTTCCCGTTTTGCCAGCTGTTGAGCCAGTTCCTGTCCTCAGGGTTTCACACCTCCTCAAACAGGTCACTTTGGCACTTTTCTGACCTTTGTTGCTCTGGGTTCACGGGTCAAGACAGTCCCTCCTGCATTAACTCATGATGAGAGCAGGCTCCACATCACTTAACCGGGATCATCCATGCATTTCCCTCTGCACCTCCCATGTCTTCTGGAAGCCTTTGGGAACTGCAGCAACGCAGCAGCGACAGTGAGACAGCGGTCACCCTCCTGGGAGCAGTGTGAGCATGGAAGCCCTCTGGCAGATACTTGGCATGTGCCCTGTGGCCATCAGCCCCTCAAAGCCCATCCAGGCTTTCCCTGCACAGCTCCTTGCTGCGGGGCTGCTCCTGAGCCACAGCGCAGCCTGACCATGGCTGAGAGCAGAGAGGAGGTCAGAAAACTGGATCCCTCCCATTCCCTCCCACCCCCTCCCCTCAAGGAAACCCAGGTGGAGAAGTGGAAAAGATCTCATTTCATGCCTAGACCACCCCAGGTTGAAGGGTGTGAACCTTCCAGGGTGGTCCGAAACACCCTGCAGCACAGCAGAGGAAAGCCCTTCACAGCGCTGGACCCCCGAGCCTGGGCAGATGCAGGTGGGCAGTGTGGATGTGCACCCCACTGGGGCCAGGGCTGGGGTCCCCATCCATGCAAAATCATCAGTGATTCCCTGCGAAGTCCCCAAGCCTCAAAAATGGAAAGCAAACCTCCCTCAGCAGCAGGCATCTCCAGCACGGCCCCCGCCAAACTCCTGTGCTGCCCCACGCACAGACCCACACCACGGTGTTCATGTTCCCTCCAGTATGGCCAGTTCCCTCCAGCGCTGGGGCCCATACTGGACAGATCTGCAGCTTTAAGGCACAGCCAGGCCGCGGAGCAGGTTGCTCTTCCCAGCCTCCAGT
Organism: Pluvianellus socialis; assembly: GCA_013400795.1. Lineage (NCBI taxonomy): Eukaryota > Metazoa > Chordata > Aves > Charadriiformes > Charadriidae > Pluvianellus > Pluvianellus socialis. Next base: position 21,352 of record VZTS01011316.1, on the reverse strand, counting down.
GACCTGCCAGAGTCAACTTAGCTGAGAGTAATTAGTGTGGTTATCAAGGGAAGAGGTGGATTAATGTGGGAAAGTCATTGATGAAGGCAGAGAAGGGCAGATGCTTTCCTGGAGTCCCCAATCAATACAGACCTTGGAGGATGAATGAGGGCTTCAAAGAAAAGCATCAGTGAACAATTGAATGCTTTTAGCTCCCGGATGGCTGCTCTGCCTGAAGCAATGAGTGAAATATGGCACAGGGCACCCCGCACACTCTAGCAATTATCCCTCACTTGTGCCTCTGAAGGAGCCTCTGCCCACCAGACGCACATGCGAGGGAAGAGGACGCTGGTGGGGTGGGATGAAGACGGGCACTGAGGATGTGGAGGAGGCTGTGGATTTGTGAGTTCGAGGGGCTGAGAGCTCCCTCCAAACTCCTGTCCCGTCTTGCCCCTCCAGCTCTGCTCCATACCTTCCTTCCCCGGGTGAGGGTGAAAGATTCCAGTTTCTAAGGTACATCAAGCGGACACCGGCCACACACGAGTGGGGCTGTTGGTGACCACTGGCGTGCAGGGCTCTCTGGGGCAGCCACAGCTTTGGAAGTGTCCCACACAGCGCAGTGGGTAAGAGAAGACCATGCAACCCCAGGTCCTCTCTCTGAGCTTGAGCAGCACCCAGCACCACCCGCTCTCCTGCCCTGCGACCCTGCGCTGCCCCGTGCCATGCAGCAGCCGCCGGCGGGCTGTGCTGCCGGTCACCCCACCATGTGCCGGTGGCTGTGCCAGCGTCTCCTCCCCCTGTTCCATTTTGCTTTGCTTTAATTGTGCGATGTAGAAAGTGGGTCACAAAGAGCCGGGAGGAGCCGCTGGGAGGGGAGGGAGGGAGCTGCAAAGTCGCAGGCTGTGCTGCAGCCCCTCGGCGGCGTGTGCAGGGGACGTGCTCCCCCAGCCAGCAATGACACTGGGCTGGTGGCCACCATGGCTCCCACGTGCCAGCAGTCCTGCCTGCACTCTCTGCAGTGGACACGGGATGCACATGGACGTGTCCCCATGCCCAGAGCTGACCCTTTCCAAGGCAAAGCCCTGTCGGTCTCTGAGGTGCAGCGAGATGTGGTTTTTCTTTGCACTGAAGGAGAAACTGAGGCGCAGAGCAGGGAAGCAGTTTGCCCAAAGTCAGCAGCCGTGGCAGGAAGAGAACGTGCCCGTGCTGCCATACCTGCCCGTGGGTGGATGCCGAGCCACACAAACTGCTCTCGGCACATGGGTTATTGGCCGTGGTCCTTAGCACCATACAGTTGGTGCCACCGGGCTATGGCCAGCCGTGGTTGGTGGAACTGGGTCCCCGTGGCTCAGATCCCGGTCGTGGGGAGAACGGCTGAGGGGATGGCAGAGCTGCCCTTGACCTTGGTGCCGGCAGGTCCGTGCTGGCAGCACGGCAGTGCTGTGCCCAGCCAGGCTCACCGTGTCCCAGCTCCCTGCCATGCCACCAGCTCGCAGCACCCAGCAGCTTTACTCGAAAGCCAAGCAGGGCGTGACAGCTCTGCAGAGAGGGAGAAAAACCAAAACAAATCGGAGCATGTTTTTTTTTGCACTCCCGGCTCAGCTCCCGGCCCCTCCTCTTGTCATCCCCGCTGGAATGTGCCTTCGAATTCCTCGCTGGCTTGCTGCGTGCTGCTGCTGGCTTTGCCTCTGATTGTTTGCAGCGATTGCGCTTTTCCCACACTCCAGATCATGGCTAGGAATCACCCATGGCTCCGTGCCGGCTCCGTATCACCCCCAGCACAATGTGCAAGCGCAGACTTAGGCGAAGCAGCAATTGAAGAGAGCCGGCGGGGTGAAGTGGGTGCTGCGTGACTTGGCCCTGAGTCACGCTGCGCCAGCTCAGCCTCCCCTCTGATCCCAGTTCAACACCTGCGCTGAGCACAAGCCGGGCGGGCGGCTGCCTCTTGCCCCTTCGCCCCCACATCGGACGCTGCTGCGGGGCTCACACGGGCTTGACCAAGCGGGGTCTGGGCAGACGGTGTATGAGCGGGGCGTAGGCGGAGGTGGGACTGCTGCCCTTTCACATATTCCTCGTCGCTTTGGCCTCAATCTGTTTCAGAGTCCTGATACAGCCCTGGAAGCACGGCCACAATTTTTGGTGCGCCTCTTCGCTGGTGCAGAGGCTGCAATCATTGGGATTTCTTTGCTTGCCGGCAAAGCTTTGGGAACAGTATTCCATCTGAACACCTGGACTTCTGCTCTCTGCAGCCCTTGGAGAGGGAGGTGGGTGGCTGCAGGGATGTGTTGGCCTCCTGCACATTGCTTTTCCGGGCTGGAGCCACATCCTTCTTGCCTGATGTCACATCCCTGCTCCACACACGCAGGGCAGCTGCCACTTCCACCAGTCTGGGCACACTGGGAGATACTCGTGTCCCAGTGGTGGAACATGGCTAGCACAGGATGGCCCAAAAAGGGCTGAGACCAGCTGTGGTCACACAAATCCCATGTCCATCCCAACTCTGTGAATACCTGACACCTCTCTAAGCCTGAATCCACACACTTTCACCATTGTGCCAGCAGAGCACCTGGCAGCCATTTCTCCTTCCAGCACCCCAAAATGTCCTTATCTGTATCATAAAGTGGGTAAGAAGCCCTAAAGAGAGGTGTAATCTCCTGTGGATATACAGAAGGTTGGGAATCACCTGAGAGTGAGTGGCCCAGATTGACGTGCTGAATCCAGCCTTCCCAAAGCCAAGGCAACCTCCATCCGCTCCCATTAATGGACTACATTTTACACAGTGACTTCATGAAGTAGTTAATCCTTATCTACATTTTATAAAAGGATAGACTGCACGTGATTACGACCGTACTGCACAAGCCACTCAGCTCCAACAACACAGCATCCCCGAGCCCTCCTCAGTCAGCTCCCCTGAGGAATCAGCAACCTGATCCCAGGTCCCTCAAAGCCCTCCAGGACCTGGCAGCAGGGACTTTCCAGAGGTCACCCACAGCCCTGAGCACCCTCCAGCCTCCTATCTCCCAGCCCAGCTCTAATCTCCGGGTTTAGGACTTTCAGCATGAATAAACTCACCTGTTATTTGCAAACAATTCACCCACAAGTACTCGACAAATAAAAGCCTGTAATTAAGCAAATAACACGAGCCCTCTCCCCCATTACGCAGTGCTGTAGACTGACTTCTGTTTGAATTGTTTTATTGCGAAGAGTTTTAAATCACTCTTTTTATTTGAGATGAGGTAAAGGCTAAACATAGGGAAAAAAAAACAATCAGGGAAAGAAGGTCTGGATGGGCGGCTGCCAGGGCTCAGCTCTATCGCTGCTTTTCTCATAGGAAACCCCCCCAAACCCGCTGAGAACAGGACACCCGCAGCATCGCCTTCTGTTCTGCTCCTATCGCAAACCAAACATCGGGGAAGGTGAACGTAAACAGTTTCTTTAGCCCGATCAAATCGCCAGATGTCAAATTAGCACACTCAGTTAAGCCTCGGCCCTAATTGCGCCGTTTGTCACGCTGGAGCAGGCGGCAGCACAGCATGCTGTTCCCCCCAGCACTGAGGCGAGGGGGGCAAGGGTTCCCGGCCCCCGCTCCCTGCCGGCCCCACTGCTGCAAGCGGGTCTGTCCCCCCCCGAGCTGGCACTGCACCCCATGGGCAGGGGATGAGGCAGGGTCCCATGTGAGAGAAGCCCCCAGGGGGGGATTTCCCACCCTGTCCTGCCCAGGCACCCCCAGTTTGGGGACAGACATCCCCTGGAGCAGGTCCCCAGAGCAGCGTTCTTCTCGCCAGCTCTCCGGTCCGGACTCCTCCAGCAAGGTCTGTTTTCCTTGGGCACCACATTCTTCTGGGGCAGCAGCCAGGTAGGAACCCTCTCTTCCAGCCCCTCTCCCTGCCGTTGTCCCGCTGGCTCCAGCGCTGCCGTCCCCAGCCGCCTGCTGCCGCAGCACCCGGCACCCGCTGATCCCCTGCTTGCTGAGCACGGGCGAGCTCACCACACGCGCTGGCACGCACGGCTCGAACCCGGCGTCGGTGTCAACCCCGGGGGCTGCTGGCAATCCTTATCACGTTTTCTCAGTAGCTCCCTCCTTCCCCACACAATGAAGGTCAGGGTGCAGAGGGACATTTGGTTTCTTGCCATCAAAACAGCACGCTTTTGGTGGTGGTTTTTTCCTTCTTCCTGCCCATCAAATCCCAGCTGCCCGTATCCAGCAGCCCCAAGGCGAGGGTGGCCAACGCGGCGTGTGGATGTGGGGTCGGGGCAGCCCCGAGCCAGCCCCGCCGGCAGAGCCCTGCGATCTGCCCTGCGCAGACGGGATGCCGCTCACACAGGCTCCCACCCGGGCCAGCCGGGAAATGACCAAAACGGGAAATTAATGTAGTCAACAAGCTTTTGCAGCTTTGCCTGGTTTTTTTATTGCTTAGAGAGTTTGTTTGAAAGGGCTCAGATGTTTCCACGGGTGGGAAAGCGCTCCCCCCGCCCCCCGCCAGAGCTAACCCGCTGGGACATCCAGGCCCGGGGGAGCAAGAAGATTCTGGTGATTTTGAAATAAAACTATTTTTTCTGTTAGAAAAACAAGTATTTGGCTGGCCAAAGACAAATGCTTTGAGTGTTTGCTTTTAACGCTTTCGGCACCAGCCATCTGTGCCTTTCTTTTTAACAAGAGCTTCTCACCTTGCAACGTTCCTTAAATGTGGGATTGCTAGTTTTTTTAGATTAACTTGAAATCAAACCAAAACTGGTTTCAGCGGTCCCCAAAGAATACATTTTAATGTTTGGCTTTTTGAAGGCAAGCTTTCTCTGTCCGTGTGGGTTTTGCACAAGCCAAACAAGCCTCTTCCTGCCCTCCTGGCTTGCGAGCACGGCCCCCCTCAGCCACACCACCAGCCCTCGAGCTTCTCCCACCTCAAGCCGAGCGCAGCTCCATCTGCACAGGACCACCCGGGGCAAATCCAGCCTCCTCTGACCTGGGAGTGACAATCTCAAAGCTGTTTGCTGCCAGCAAGTTTCACGCATGTAGGCGGTGAAATAAGAGGTCAAAGGGGCCCTATTGGTGTCGCTGCTGGTGTCACCTTGGCGAAAGAGACTGCACGGGGAGCTCAGCCACCTTATTAGACAGCAGAGCACCCACGCACGAGAAACCCTCTGAGTGATAAATGCGTAGGAAACCAGGCTGGTTTCCTGTCTCGGCTCTGCTGCTCCCAGCGCTGCTGTGTGCCGTGAGCCCCAGCCGAGCCCCAGCTGTGTCCACGTCAGCTCCCACGCAGCGCGGCACAGCAATCCCACGGAGCTCACGGCAGCTCTGCCCTGCCGAGGGGGGACGCCGGTAGCTGCCCCCGCTGCGGTACCCATGGCTCTGCCAGGAATCACCATGGCGTCACGTAAGGCTTTGCTGAACTCGTGCCCAGTTGATAAGAGCATGCTCTTGGTCACTGCCCAGAGTCAGGTTCTCCATGGAAAGGGAGATGCGCCTGGCAGGCACGCCTTGGCATGAAGTTACCAGGCTCCAGGCACCCGGGTGGAGGCACAAGCTTCCTGGGAACTGAGGGGTAGGACATTTCCTTGGCTTGGGCACAGCAAGAGGTGGGAAGGATTAGATTCGTGGGACTAGTGGTCCTGGTGGCAGCGACCATCGTACTGTGATCTCCACAAACTTCTGGTGGCAACATGGCCTGGGCAGGGAACCAGCTCCAGGCACCAAACGCCTTGGTTTGGCCTGCGATGGGGAAGGTGACCCAAAGCGTCCCCCTCCCCAGGGCTGCACTTCCCTTTCCCACTCCAGAGGCTGGGTGGTGCCATGCTGTGCCACGCCAGGTGATGCCATGCCATGCTACACTATGCCATCCTAAGCCATGCCACATCAAGCAATGCCATGCCGTCCTGTGCCAGGCAGCCGGCCAAGCGATGCCATGCCATGGTGGCCAAGCCTCGGTGCAGGCAAGGAGCCTCGAGGAGGCAAAGGGCTCTGCAGGCCAGCGCTCGCCGGGGCTTGGAGGAGGAATCTCAGCTGTTTGTGTTCAAAGCCATCAGCAGCCGGGGCCGGGAGCGCTGTGGCGGCAGGAGGGTGCGGAGCAGGCTGGCCAGGTTTTCAAACCCATTGGTTCATGGAAGAGACAGCAAGGGAGGGGCAAGGGAGCAGCCTGCCTTGTAATTGTCTTAATTAACCAGGCTCGCTCCGAGCAGGATCCCACACTGAGCACGTTGAGTTTGGGGCTGTACTGTCCACACCAAAGGCAGGTGCCTCATCGTCCCCAACCCGGGCAGCTGTGCCCTGGCAGTGTCACCATCCCCTCCTGTCCCCACTGTCCCAGCAGGAGCATCCAGCCAGGCCTGGGGCAACCTCTGCTCCGAAGGTGGCTCCCAGGCCACTACCCCATCCCCATCAGACAGCAAGGGTCACATCTGGGGTCACACTGGATGTGCAGCCTCTGGACACGATGACTTTTGGGAGAGACCCAGAGCAGTCACACGCTTCCTCCTGGAAAGGGAGGATGAGAGAGGGTTCCCAGTGCTGCTCAGGGGTATCACCATGGTCCCTGTGTCCTGGCAATCAGCGGAGTAGCACGGGGCTGCCAGGACGACTCTGTGCTTTCTTTGCAGGACCAGGCAAGGTGGTGTGTGTGGGATCTGGCCCTCCGGCATTCGCTCAGCCCGTGTCGAAGTGACGCAATGGAAAGCGGCAAGCAGGAGCGTGCCTTGCCCCTACTTGCAGCTCTTCCAGCTCTAGGGCTTGATGGTGGAGATAAACAGCCTTGATGGGATGGCAGGACAAGTTCCAACACTGCTTCCCAGTGCCTGCTGCCAGCTTCGGAGCGTGAGAAAATACCAGGCGGAGAGGGAAGGATCAGCATCACACGGATGTTTAGAGATGATTGATATTTTTATGGTGAAGTTGGGATTTTTGGGTTCCTCCATCCCTCCACGTGGCAGGTTTCTAGGCTCGGGCTTGCACGCACGTGTTCGGCACAGCGCTGCCCACGGGCGCTCAGCGACATGCCAGGGGCCGGGCTGCACCCCGACTTCTCGCCCGCGCACCGGCGGCTGGGTGCAGGCGCCCGCTGAGGCCGTGCACAGCTCCATGCATGGCCAGCCCAGCCCCTTCCCCATCCAGCACCAGCGTCCCTGGTTGAGCCCGCAGGCTGGTTAGGGTGGACTCTAAAAACCAGTGAGTCTGAAAGTAAGTCAAGCAAAGCGCCAAAGGCACAAGCCACCCGTAGGTCTCTCTCCATCTCCATGGCCAGGGATGCCGAGCCGGGCACAGCTCGGGGCTGGGTGCCTGCAGGGAGCAGGGAGCTGCCACCTCTCTGCCCGCGTGGCTCTGGGGACCAGCCACAGGCGAGGGCTTGGACTAAAGAAGCAGCAGAGACAACTTGTTGCTTCTTAAACAGGCAGTGAAATAACCTTTCCGCTCAGCTCTGGGTAATGATGCTGCGGGGATCGAAGGGTCCCAGGGAAGCTCTGTTTCCCTGCTCGCCTTGGCTGTCTGCATTTACAGCAGCTCTAGCACCAGCTGGGAGAGCGAAGCCTGGGGGACAGTATCTCGCGGCCAGCTGGGGAGGACCAAACCCTTCTCGAGATGCTCTAGGACATCTCGTTTGGCTCCTTTCACCAGCGCTCCCTTCCTACTGCTGAGAAGACAGAAACCAGCCGGGGAACTCGGCCCTCGTCTCCTAGCAGGTTGTGGGACATGCCCGGGCATCAGCCGGCTCCATGCCACAGACGATGAGCCACCGCGTGCTCCAGAGACACTGCCTCCATGCAGGGGATTCGGTGCGGGAAGGAGCTCTGGGACAGGTCCCCGGCCCGTCTCTGTGCATCTCCGTGCTCCCTCGGGAGAGGGAAAAACACAAAAGAGCAAGTTCGGCTCTCTGGGAAAGCTCCCTGCCTGCTATTCAGCGCTGCATCCCTTGAGGTTGTCTGGAGGAATTCAGCCTGATTATCATTAGAATAAAGGCCAAAGGAGCCCAGCGCTCTCCCTGGGCTCTCGCCTGCTCCCAGCTTCCCTCAGTGTCCCCCTCCAGGTCTGGCTCATCCCCCACTGCTGTGCCCGGCTCTGGGCTGCAGCCGGGAGCTCTGCCTGGCGCTGGAGCGTGCTGCGGGCAGGGATGCAGCCACAGGTCCCGGGCCCATGGGAAATGGCTCATCCTGCCTGCAGGAGAAAGGTCACGCTTCCAGCAACCGCGTGCTGGCACTTCCCAATGGACATGCGTTTTATTGGGTCCCAGGCCCTCCAAAACCAGCCTCTTTCCTGCTTTCTGTTACCAGCCAGGACATCACCACCCAAAATTTATAACAGGAGAGATGTTAAAAGGGTGCTCCAGAAGGACGCCAGGCTTGATCAAAAGCCTGGACATCCTGGAGCATCTTGTCAGTGCTTCCACAGGGACATGGGTCGGGAGTAGATGTCACTGGCTGGAGGGGGGGTCTGTTCCTTCCCGGACCTGTGTGCCTTCCCCAGGAGAAGTTGCAATTGCAAAAAGGGAGTTTTTCCTAAATGAAGATGAAGCTGAGCCACAAACGGCAGGAACTGAACTCAAAAGGCACAGCCTGCTCAAAATCTATGTCCTTGCGGAGCAGCGGCTTGGGGCAAGGAGAACCTTCAGACAGGCAGCCCCAGCAGCGCCTCGGGCACTCCTTCCACTCCCCATGCGGATGCTCCAGAAAAGGGGGAGGTAAATCTACCCGGGTCATTGGGTGCTGTAGCAATTAATGGGGAACCTGCAAATGGTTCCTATCATTATTTATGTCTGAGCGTGCAAAAGCAACAACCACGTATCTTGGAAGCAGGGCACGCGCTTTTTGCCTCTAGCGCTCCCAGCAAACGCGTGTTTCCGCTCGGGTCCCGGAGGTTTGCTCTCACCTCCTTATCAGAGCCGGGACACGTGTGGTTTTTTGATCGGGAATTGTGCCCCTGGGCGCTCCACCTGCCAGCTCCCCTCCGCCACTCCCCGCGGAGGAGGAGGCTCCGCACCGTGGGATTTCTCATCCTCCGGAGCAGCGACGCGGGGAAGCGGCTGTGCCCGGGCACGTCCCCGCAGCAGGCAGCGCTCGGCTGCCCCAGGCGCTGGGGGTGTGCGCCTCCATGGCCGGGAGCTCACCCCAGCCGCTCATCCCGACTCCGTCCTTCCCTCCTGTCATCCTCGAGCCGGCCCTTGAGGGATGGGGGCTGTCTGTGTGGCGGTGGTGGAGTTGAGCCCAAATAGGTGGTTCCTGCCCCGAGGTGAGACTTAGAGCCCGGGCAGGCCAGACCAGTCCCTTACACCGCCCTCAAACATCTGCACGGCCACGATTTCACCCTGTTCGGGTCCCTCTCCAGCTCTGGGACTCTTCCCTTGCATGTCCAAAGGCTATCCATGAGGGATATGACCCTGCAACGAACCACAACAGGGCTGGAGCAGAAGAAATATTTATACCCAACCTTTTAACCACCCGGCTTTCAGAGAACTGGTCTGCAGGAAGGTGAGTGCAACAGCCTGTCCACATCCTCCTTGTGAGAGGGGGATGCCGGCAGCACCCAGCTCCGTGGCTGGAGGGCTTGGCAGGTCCCCTCTGTCCCTGCCACCGCTGCGCTGGCCTGGGGTGAGGGCGCCCGTCAGGCAGCACCTAACGCATGAGTTCACCTGGGAAGCCCCATCCAGCCGCGCCAGGACGAGCCGAGGGAGCACTGAGAGCTGCCCTTGCGCACTCACATCCCACCGAGCCGTTGCCTGCCCCTGCCCTGCCCCGCTGGAAAGGGCTCGACGCTGCGCTGGCTGAAACGGGGAGCAGAGCGGGGCTGGGGCTGATGTACCCAGGCTGGGGCGATGCCTTGGAACAAAAGGTTGGGAGTTTAATATTACACCAGGAAAACAACTCACTGGAAACCTGCCACCGTTCATAAATTAATAGGGGACGAGCCTTGACAAGTCCGGCTCATATCTCCGGTGACACAACCGCTCTCTCTTCCCTGTGCCCTTTAAAAAGCCGGGTAAGTGCAGACGGAGAGCATCCTCCCGGCTGCGCTCTCCAGGGCCAGGGATCGTGCCTGGCAGGCAGCTGCTGCACTGGTCAGGACCAACAGCTTTTTCCCGGGGACCAGCCATGGCTCATCCCAGTAAAGCCATGACATGTGTGTCCTTGACCCCCCAGCATGGCCGCTTTGCCCATCCCACATCCCCCGGTGCCGGGCACTGAGAACATTGCTGCGAGGTGGGGAGTGGTACCCGGGGACGCTACGGAGTGACCCTTCCCCAGGGAATACCCTTACTAAAGCCACCAGGGAAGTTCACGGCCAGGAGAAGTTGGGTCTCCAGAGCACAACCAGCCCCTCTGAGTGGTGACTGACAGCTGTCAATCAACGGCTGGCACAAAGGGGGCTGGGAATGGCAGTTTGGGTGCATCTGGCCTCCGCTGGGGGCCTGGGCCAAACATCTGCCTGCCAACCTACTGATAAAAAATGGTGTTTTCATAAAACTGAGATTTGGGGGGAGGGTGCGTGGGGGGTGACATTTCCAACAAAACTCTTCTCTAGTGCCGGAACAGCAATCATTTTTATCACTTTTTGGCAGCCAACCAGATTTACAACGGCCTTTCACTGAAGAAACAGAGCTTCTGTTTGTTTTCGGGGCTTCCACATTCCCAGGGTTTGACAGAAATGACTATTTCCCCCCCTTTTTCTTCCAAATGTTGACACAGGATTGAAACACTGCCTTTGCTGCCAGGTCGCTGGCCAAGCTGAGAAAGGGAAATGTGCTGCTTTGCCGGAGGAGAGGCCGGGACGTGCCCAGGTTTGCCTGTGCCCCTGGGATGCTCCACCTGCCCCGTCCAGCCCCGGCTGGGATTGCTCCGAGCCCAGAGCGGCTGCTCCCACCCCGCTGCACCAGCACCATGTCCTGCATGGTCCCAGGGGGCTGCTGCAGCCCACGGGAAGGGCAAACCCCGCGGGAGAAGCGGTGGCGTGCCCTCCCTCACTGCTGTGTTGGGCAAGGAGTCCAGAGCAGGGAGCCGTGGCCGGTCATGGCGTTGCAGGGATCCCCGTGGCGGTCACAGGTTTGGAGGGACCCCCAAGGCGGTCATGGCTTTGCAGGGATCCCTGTAGACATTTCAGTCCCAGTGCCTGGAGGGACCACTAGCGCCCAGCCTGGCACAGGGGACGGGTACCTCTGGAAAGGGGGTTCCCCTGCAGGACAGGGGGTGAGGAAGGCATGGCCCGGGACCCCTGGGCTTTGAGGATCCTGAGCACCGGGCCATGCCCAGACCCCTTTCTGCCCTAGAGCAGGGTGCCAATCTGCAGGCAGCCTCGGCAAGGCCCACGGGTGAAAGGCTCAGCTCCGGGTTTTACGGCACCTGCTTTCAGCAGGGAACCCCAGTTTCTCCCCCAGCCTCTGCTCCTCCTTCCAGCTCTGCAGCAGCCTCTTTGCAGGGAGCCTTGGGGACTGCTCATGGCCCTGACACACTGTCCCCAGCCTGTCCCACTCCCTCGAGAGCCTGAGCCCATCCCTCGCTGGCAGCAGCCCAGCCGGGGGCCGTGCCGGGTGGTGGGAAAGCGGAGATGCGTGCACCTGCCTGTGGCCCCGGGGAGGTGAGCGGCTGCGTGGGGGAAAGGCAGGGGTGGGCTGGGGGAGCAGCATCCTCCGGCTGGGAGGGAGGAGGCTGGAGCGAGGACAAGCCGGGGGAAAAGACCGGGTGAACACATTTCTTGATCCTTGGGCCAGGGTGTCAGGGTACGGGGAGGACGGGCCCCTGGGTGCCCATCTGACACCGTCCCCACACCTGGACTGAATCCTGCTGTGAGACAGGTGCCGACGGGACGCCGCGGGCTGCCCCGGCAGGTCCCTGCACGCCTGCCTGCGCCGGTGTCTCCTTCTGCAAGAAACTGGGAGCTGCACCAGCCTCCCTGTCTCCTGCCCGCTGCTGCCAGCACCGGGCGCTTGCGTCCCCCGGGGATGGGTGAAGCAGACATCCCGCTGCCCACTGGCTGCCCACGGGCAGCGGTGCGCTCCTGCTTTCCTGCCAGTGCTGTGCCTGGAGGTGCCAGACCTGTGCAAGGAAAAAGTTGCAGTTGCGGGCATGCAGGGGTGCCGGCTGGCCCCCAGTGGGGCTGTGGGCTTGCATCTTCACTTTTGGGGGCTGCTGGTTGCTCTCAGCAGGCACAGCAGACCCAGGCCAGAGCTCCCAGCAATCTGCTCACCGTAGCAAAGCCCCAGTGCTTGGGAAGCTGGAAGCACCCTTCCTCTGGGTAACACCAGTGCCAGATTCCCAGGGAACTTGAAACAAAGCAAATCCAGTCCAAGACACGCATCTCCAAGCTCTGTAGCTGGAGGGCACCGGGGGGAGCTCAGGGGGAGAAAAGCTGAGGGGAATCAAAACTTTTTTTTGCGGCCAAGTGCACATTTTCCCAAATCCTTTGCAGATCTTGCATCAGAGGCTGTAATTACCAAGACTTGCCCTCTTTCTCTCTGCACCAGGCTGCTGGATGCTGCCCCCGACACTTTGAAGTCGCTGTTTGCAGCAGGGTAAAGGTTCATTAACTCTTTTGGGATGAGCAGGGCGACCTCCGTCATCTCCTCGCTGGTGAGCATTGAGAGCGCCTGCAGCACCGTGGTCGGAGCTCGGCCTCCACCGCTGCAGCCATGATTTGACGTGCTGCACGTTGATGCCGACCGCCTGGCCCTGTTGCCGCCGTGCCTCAGCAGGGTCATCCCGCTGCGCTCCTGCCCTGCCACCGGCCAGGGCGACATCAGCCCAGCGAGGGCAGCAGACAGTGTCCCGCACCTGGGCCATTTGCAAATGGTGACCGGTGGCATGGCAGTGTCCAACACGGGGTGCCCGGACGTGTCAGCAGATGGCAATGTTTCTGTGCTCTGCATATCTCCGCAGATCTCTCCTTTTCAGCCCGCTACCAAACCTCGGCATTAGCAGCAGGAGCCCTCCATCGGGTCTAACCGGGACCCAACCCAGAAAGTCCAGAGCACCGAAGTCCAGTGATGCCCAAATATCTCCAGCACCCTGCTAGCAAGACCTCCCAGCGTTTTTCCTCCATCCATGCCCAGGACGTGGCCGTCTCATCCTCTCCGTTGTGGTGTTACTGTTTTCTGGTGTCAGCCCTAGCCAGGAAGGGCAGAGGCAATGACAAAAATAGCCAACAAAATGTTCAATGAAGCTTTTTCAGACGCTTGGGTGTGGTGTGACGTTTGGGCAAGAGATCAGGGGTTGGCTTTTTCCATCCGGCACTGCTGCCCTGCGCTGGTTTGGCTTGGCTTGGCTCAGCATGGCTTGGCTACACCAGGGAGCTTGGGAGCACTAAGGCAAGCAGGGAGAGACCGGGAACAAAGGAGAAGGTGGCAGAAGGCTGACCTGGTGGTGGCCTTAGTAAAATGTCAGCTAAAACATCCCTGTGGGGAGCTCTGAAATGCCAGGTCTGAACAGCAGCAAGTCGGGGTTTGGCATTTTCTGTCCTTCTCACCCTCCTCCAGCAAAAGTGGTGCCCTGTGTCACCAGTGCCTGGCCACAGCTCAGCCTGCCTCGCTCACAGCAGCAGATTTCTATTTCCCAGACTTCCTCTTTTGGGTGAGATTTATGAACGTCTGATCACAGCAATTAGGAACTGGGAATGACCCAGTGAGCCTGCCCCAGGGGGTAAAAATAGCCCTGGGTTGTGACTCAATGGCTTGTGGTGTACAGAGCCCCGAGGCTGTGGACACGCTCCCGGCTGGGGATGCTGCCACAGCCCTGTGTCACCGGTGCTGTGCGGTCCTGTCCTGCAGACGTGTCAGGAACACGCTCCATCCCACCCATTAGCCATGCGGGAAGGTGCCAGGGGCATCGAGCCACGCTGAGCCGGGGCAGTTTACATGATGGGGTGCTCCCAATGGGGTGCTCCCGCTGTGACCCGGCTCCCTGGAGCCAATACCCCATTGTAGGTTCCTGGTTGCCATGCGGGAGCTGGAGCGGCTGCTCATCCCTGAGCATGGCCACATCCCTGTGTCCGGCTTTTGACAGCTCCCGGCAGCCAGCAGAGCCTGTCCAGGGGCACCCATGGGATGGGGGCTGCTCGTCATGGAGCCTCTCGCCCTGCCGGAGACAGCACCGCAGCACCGCGCGTCTAGGAGAATCCAGGTGAGACACTGGGAATGTTTAAGGATTATATTTTACCTCCTGGTGTACAAGCAGCCCAGCAGCCCCGTCCCTCCCTGCCTGCAGGCTGGGACTGGAGGGGGGCCAGACCCTTTGTGCCAGCGCAGCACCACAGCACGTCCCTGCCACGTCCCCGTGCCATTCTCTTTCTCTGTCTGATCCCATCAGGTAAGAACCTTCGCTGACGCGAAGCCCCAAGCAGTCAGGCGCACTCGACTAAGTTGTGTGTCAACTGCGCTGAGCAGAAGTGTCTGTTGAGGGTGGGTGGTTACCGCAGGGTAACGTGTGCTTCCTCTCTGCAAGCTAAAAATAGATGGCAGAGCACAAAGCAAGAAGGTGCTGGGTGCACCTCTGCAGGCGCAGGGCATGGGGGAAGGAGGATCTCGGCACAGCTTCTGGCTGGATGTTGCAAGAACAGCTTAATTCAGTGCAACGTGTGCTGCAGTTTCGGGACTCCTCTTTGTTTTCACAGGAGATTTGCACTTGAAAAGCCACTGTCAAATTTGCATGCACAAACATGTAGGCGGTGGGTCCAGAAACAGAAATGATGCCCTCTGGTTTCCAGAGCAATCCCTGCTTCCTATCGCATACCTGGCTTGCGCACCCACGGAGCAGCACTGGGCTCCCAAGCTGTCCCAGAGCGCTCAGTGGAAGAAGTACAGCAAATCCTCCCTCAGCACGTGTGCTGAACCATTGCCCCACCACTGAGCAGACAGCTCTGCCCTGCCTGGTGATTAATGACCCTCTGCTGAGATTCCCCAGAAAGAGGCGAGTGTTTTTCCAAGGGAAGGAGCTCATTTCTAATGACACGGTCGTAACAGCTCCCACCATCCATTGCAAAAGTGGCTTTGACCATGAACTTCCACTCTGGCGGCTGACTTTGCATTCCTGATTTAGGAAAAGCAGGGATGCCCTTGCGAGCCAGTTCCTCCAGCTGCTGGCCCCGCCACGGGGCAGGCGGAGGAGCACGATCCCGGGGCCACTCTGGACATGCTCAGCGCACATCGCCGCGGAGCAGAGCTGATCCCCGGCACAGTCTTTCCTTCCTTTGATAACACCAGCCCTCCCGCACAGCACACTGTTCCCTCGCGTGGCGACACGTCCCCAGCCGAGCCACCAAGCGGGTACAGCAGCAGCGTCGGTGCCAACTTGTATTTAAAGCCCAATCCTCGGCGGCTTAAGGGACCTGTGTGGTCTGAGCATCACTTCAATCCATCCCCGCGGGGGATCGCTCCCAGCACACGCAGCTGAGAGGCTGCACGGGGCAAGCAGTGCCATGCCAGAGCCCGCGGGGAGCGTTGCTGGCCGGGCTGGAGATGCAGAGGGGATCCAGCTTCAGGGCCCTGTGCCTGGCCAGGGTGTCCCCGAGGCACGTGTCGGGAAACGGGGTTTGCACTCCTGCAGTGTGGAGCTATTTCTGCGGAGCAAGGCCAGCTCCCCGTCATCCCAGCACCATGCCAGAGGGAGAACGGGGAAAACCACAACCCTGGCTGGCCCCGAAACGTCCCACTGGCCCGTGGATCCAGGAGCATCCAGCCTCATGCAGAGGGAGCATTTGCTCCTTGTGCTTTTGGCCAGAGCGAGCACAGAAAGCTGGCCGAAGCTGGGGGGGAGCCGTGCCAAGAGCTGATCCTCTCCCCCTCGCCGCTGGAAGGGTTATCAGGACAGGAGTGAAATCTGGAGCGGGGCCGAGGTGGGAGAGGTGTGGGAACGCAGACCAGGCAGGGTTATTTCCCCTCTGCCGTAGAGAAGTGAGGCAGGAAAGACACACAAATAGACATAATTGAGGCTAAATGTCTTAGGTTTTTGAATCAACATGCACCACTCAGAGCACAATCAAAGGCTCTTTAGTAATTTATTGACTTACCCTGAAGTAAAATTATCTGCGTGCATTTATCACACCCACACCCACACCCACCCCTTCCTATTTGGTAACTGAGTCCTTCCAGACCGCTCTGCTCCCCGGTGCCGCGCGCCAGCGGGAGGAGGATGGGATGTGGGACAGGGAGCTCGGCGCGGGAACCAGCCTCGCGCTGTCGAGGTGCACATCAGCGCCCGTGGGGGTGTGCAGGCGCTGCCTCCCCACTGCAGGCATGGCCGGGTCCTGCTGCTCTGAAATTCAAGTCAGATCCAAATGTTGCTCCAGAGAGGTCCTAAGGGCATTCAGTGGTTCTGCAAGAGCCATGGCCATGGGGGATTGGGAGATTCCCAGCTCCGGCTCCAAGCCAGGGAGGTTCGGATGGATCAGCAGCACCATGGCATCCATCACTCCCTCCCTGCCTGGCCCAGGAGCACAAAGAGGCTCCCGCAGAGCAAAGGGAGACGGCACAAAGCACTGGAGTTTTGCATTCACCCCTCAGGATGAGCCAGCTCCCTGTTGCTGTGCTCCCAGGTGGGTGCAATGCCCATCTTGCAGAGCTCAGCTGAGCCCAAGCAAACTCATGGCAGGGGTGGCCCTTCGTACCACCAGGCCAGCCCCAGTGACATTTCAGCCCCGGCTTTCCAGGCAGAAAAGGGAAGGCAGCGGCGAGAGGCGCAGTCACCGGGCCCTGAGGTCAGGCTCAGTTTCAAAAGGCACGTGCAGGTTTTCTGCGCTTGCAAAACTTCCCCCTCCCTCCTCTTACGACAGACCCTCGGCTTGCAAAACAGCGGGGGGTTTGGAACACGCAAACCAAACAACTTGTAAAGAGAAAAAACAACTTAAGGTATCAAGCCTGCAGTGGGAGTGAGCACCTGGCTCCAATTTCACCACCACACCAGCAGCAAGGGCAGCCCGGGCCTCAGTTTCCCCTGCCGAGGAGGGGGAGAGGCGCTGGGGGACAAGCCGGTGCCGCGGGGGTCCCACCGACAGGCTCCCGGCAGTGCTCCTGCACTGGCATCCGGCCCTGGCCCGGGGGCTTTGAAAAACCCTCCCTCCCCACCTCGCACTACAGATACAAAACGCTGATTTTTATTACTGACAAATGAGGTGGCTGGTCGGACAAGGCCAATCCTGCCCCCGCATCCTTGGAAAGCACCAACTGCCACAGCAGGCAGCTGGGAGCATCCCTGTCTCCCTTGGGATGTCCACCCTGGGGTCCATCCCAACCCGCTGCAGGCAGACAAACACGCCTTTCCCTGGCACAGCCAAAGTCCTGCTCGCTGTGGATCACCAAAAATAGAGGAAAAGCCTTGCTATGGCCCCCGGGAGCCCAACTCTCCTCCACAAGGAAGGCGAGGGGCTGCCCAGCCTGGGAAGAGCCGGCAGCCACCCGGCCCCGTGCCGCAGCGTCGGGGAGCCGGGAGAACCCTGCTTATAATTAGCTGGTGGCGAAAGCCCGGAGGGGAAACGCATTCGTTCATGCAATCCCGTGCACAGCAGACAGGGGAAAAAAAAAGCTCCTACACAAAGCCTTGCCCACGCTTCCTGGTGAACGCGGCTCAGCAGTGGCTGTCCCATGCAGGAGAGCTGCCACGGCTCGGCTGGAATGGGGTGTGCTGCGCCCGCGCCGGGAGCACACATCTGTCCCCGCTTGGTCACCTCCCCGTATGCCAGGGACAGCCCGGACTGCCCTGACCAAGTGCCAGAAATGGACTCAGGCTCTTCTGTTCCCACCAAGGACTAGTTGTTACTGCGGGGAAAGTAAAATAATTGGAGGTTTGGTGCCAGCGCTGGGTCCCTCATCCGCTCACCCAGCCCATCTTCCGAAATAAACATCTTCCCAGCGCCCGCGAGGGGAAGGGAGCTTCTGCCGCTGCAGAAATAACACACGAAGCGAACCAAAGCCACAACCAAACAGGAACACATGCTACGAAAGAGGTCCCAGCTCCCACACAAGGGAAGATGAATCATCGGGAGATTAATCTTTTCCAGTGGGAGACCCCGAGGCCGCGCACAGCTATCTTGCCGGGCAGCGCTGGCACCCCAGGATGCTTATTAGGGATGCAGGGAGCAGAGGGGGTTTTCCAGCCCAAGGACTCATCCCTGGGCACCAAGGACAAAACATGGAGCAGAGCTGAGCCAGAGGGATGCCCCAAAAGGAGCACAGGGCCCTTTTAGCCCCCAGATTCCTCCGGGCATGGGGAGAGGCGCAGGGTCCAGCCCAACACCCAGGTGCAGGGGGATCCGCATGGAGCCCCCAGGCTGGGAAAGGGGGTATTTTCCCCCTGGTCCTATGGCACAGAGCCAGCTGCTGCGCTCATGGGAAACTGTGAGTGCGAAAGAGCAAGATAGCAGCCAAGGGGAGATACAGCCCTCGCTTCCTGCGGGCGGCACACGGCCCCCCGCCCCGCGCCGGTGAGGGGAAGCTGCGGCTCGCCGGCCCCATGAGCCCCTCTGGCCCACGGGTCATCTCCTCGCCTGGAACCAGGCAGTGGGATTAGCACCCACTAATTAGGATTTGCAGCGGGATAGACCAGGAGCAAAGCCTGGTCTGTGCGTGGACAAGATGAGGGGATGTTTCTCCCGGGCTGGCACTAGCCCCCAAAAAGGGGCAGCACTGGTAGCTCCGTCTTGTTTCGGTTGCAGGCAACCCCGTCGAGGCCAACCCTGGATGGAGGGTGCTCATCAGGCAGCACCGGGACACAACTGGGAGTCGGGGCAGCCTCAGGGCTTCCCTTAAAGCCGTCTTTAGATATTCCTTAACCACGCTTCTCACGTACACTGCAAAGCCGAGCGATTCGGGACCCAGCAAACCGCTGCCAGAATACCCTAAACACCCGGTGCAGGTGCCACGCGTCCTGCTGGGAAGAGAGTTTGGCCCCAAAGTCACAAAAAATCTCGCAGCGCTGAGCAGAGCGATGCCTGAATCCCTCCTGCTGCTGCCCAAGCCAAGAAGAGAGAAAAGCGGTGTCGTGAGTGCACGAGCGTGCACGTGTGCGGTCACGGGTGTGCGTGCAAGAGCAGGCGTGTGCGCGCACCTCGGGACATGGCTCACAGCAGGCAGGAGGTCAGCGCTCGGGTCGAGTCCTGCCCCGTGCAGGTTGTGAAGTTGAGGGGCTGGGAAGGGGCAGGGGACGGATGCTGGCATGGTCCCCAGTGACAAAGCCGGCCCTGGGAACAGTCACCAGCCACCTGGGTTGAGTGGCTGTGAATTATGGACCCCTCCCCACGGCCGACGCGGCTGGTCCCCGCGGCAGAAGGCGTTGCTTGGGTTCAGCCCCTGCATCTGCCTCCCCGGGGCTCCCCGGGGATGGACGGCCCTGGGAACCGGCACTTCGCAGGGGAGAGCGCGGCCACCCCAGGATGGGACCCACGTTCTCTGCTCTGTCCTTGCAGCCCCGCATTCGCGCTCTGCGGTGAAACGCAGCAGCCGTGCTGGGCTGCAGAACCATCCCGGAGCTGCCCACACTCCCATCGGAGCCCAAGGGAGTCCTGCAGCTGAGAAAGGGCAATCCACCCCATAAATCCATCAGCCCTTCCCTTTTTACCGGGGAAAACATTTGGGAAAGGGATGTCATTATTAAAGTCACCTGAGTGCTGAGCTCAGCTGGGGGGAGGCCCAGGGGCTCAGCGGGGAGAGATAAAGAGAGACCTGCATGAGGGCTCCCAAAATACCCACAGTGAAAAGGTGCAGCCCTGTCCCATCGTGCAGGATTCAGCCCCATCCCAGTGCCAGGGTGGTCCGTTGGGGTTTTGCTTGCCTGGTCCTGCAGGTCTGAGCATGGATGCTCCCATGCCAGCAGAATAAATCCTTGCTGACCCTGAAGATCACTCCGGAGCGGTGCAGAGCCCTGCTGGAGCCAGCTGGGGACAATCCCTGGGTGAGGAAGATGTGTGGGGGCAGGAAAACACAAGACAGGGAAATGCGGCAGCACTGGGAAAAGTCTGCTCAATTTTTTTTTTCTCCTTTTATTATTGTTGGGGGTTTTTGTTCTTTTTTTTTTTTTTTTCGGAAGGTGCCTGGGAAAGGAAGCGATTGTTTGGAGCAGATCTTGATGGCTCCAGGCCCCTCGTTGGGGAGATAACCAGGCGCAGCCCCTCTGCGGCGACGAGCCCCAGCCCAGCTCTGGTGGGAAATGTCCTACTGCAGCTGCAGGGGGGCCAGGGGGCTCCAGCACCAAAACCCCCCACCCCCCTGTACCCTCGGAACCGGTGTGACTTGGGGAGAGGGGCTGCGAGAGCTGCAGGGTCTCCTGGCATTGCCACCCCCACGGCTGATGCCCCCAGGGTGGCTCCAGGCCATGTCCCCAGCTCAGCTGTGGCTGCTTGGGGCTATTTTGGGGGTAAGCAGGAATTAGGCAGCTTTAGCTCCTTTCTGATGCTGTTGCCAAAAATCTTGGCTAAGCATATTTAATTAGAGACTCTGTCATCTTTGGAGCTGTTGCCCCCCTTCGCCCCCCCCCCACACACACCATGGGGCACTGATTTGCAATATCCACATCTTAAATACCACCGTCCTGGACCTCTCCTCCGCCTCCCGCTGTCTCTCACGGCTTGAGCTGGAGATTAGGGAACAAGAGAGGGGTTTGGGGCCCCGCCATAGTCGGGAGATAGGGCCGGGTTTGCTCTGAGGAGGGAATTATTCTGGGTATGAATTATGTCATTTTCCTCTCCGGAAACGGCGCATGCTCCCGGGTGTCACAGCTGGCGGGGCGGAGGGGGAGGCTCCCTCCCCGGCACGTCCCAGCTCCCCGGCCCCTCCAGGTCCCCAAACTGCCAGGAGAACCGTAGGAGCAGCCAGAAGATGAAGGAAAATGAGCAGCAGCTCCCCTCCCCTCCACCCCAAACTCTTGGTGCCTGGGAAGGATGCGGCCACGGTTGTGCTGGGGCCGTGGACTCAGCTGCGCGTGGGGTGCGGGAGAGCCGGGGATGTAATCCAGGCTGGTAACTGGGAGGGAGATGTGGGGCGGATCAAAGGCCCGCGAGCCCCTTTCCCAGCCTCCCTGGGGAGCACCCGCCAGGGTCCGGGCTCTGTGGCATGTGGAGCATCCCAAGAATCAGAGCAAATGGTGGGGGGCTGCGTCCCCCTGCCCTCAGCGGGGCGGATAAAGATAGCTACAAGGAGTAAGAGTTCTGGAGGTGACAGGAGCATCCGCCCCGTGACCGGCAGCGCCTGGCTCAAAGCCGGCCGGCAGCAGGCGGCCGAGCCGCGCTGGGTTGGGGTGCAGCGCCCGGCACCCCGCAAACCCCACCGTGCTCCGCTTGGGAGCGCGGCACCGAGCCCCGTGCCTCATCCTGGCCCTTGGCAGCCGTCGTCAAAGGGAGCATTTAGGGCCGCGCTGGCACCCTCGGCAGGCGCCGGGGCGGGCGGCTGGGCCAGCTGCTGCCGCTGGCGCCGGAGCC
>VZTS01011315.1:103375-137135 GCA_013400795.1 Pluvianellus socialis | reverse complement strand
TTTTTTGGTTGGTGCTTACAGGCTGAGAGTTGATTTGTCCCTTGGCTTACTTACAGCAGGGGTGAGGGTGCGTATGCAGAGTAGCAAATCCATTAAGAGGCTTGATAGATGGAGGAGCTGGCGCTTCTGTCGTGCCAGAGACAGTAAAAACAGCAGGAGCCGCTCTGAGGATGCGAGACGACGCGCTGCTGCGGGAGCGCCCGCGCAGCGAGGGCTCGCTCCGGAACAGGCTTTTGGGTCCTCTGCCATGAGCCGTCAGGGTGCTGGGAGCCACGCGTGTGGCAGGAAACGCTGCTGCGCTCCAAGGGTGGCCTTGGTCAGCTGAGGGCTTCTGGTGCCCCTGTGGCTGTCCCGGGAGGTCGGTTGGGGTTTCCAGCCTTTTCTTTTTAAGGAACGGGCTCCTAGAGACTCAGTCGTGGCACTACAGACCTCTTCCTCGCTTGGCACAGGGCTACTAAAATTCTTGAGCTGGCTCTTAAGTCACAAGAGCCGCACTAACCCAGCACTGTGCCTGTCCACGCGCAGGTCTGGTGGGTGCAGGTCAGGATAAAGACCCGGATCTGTTTTGTGCCGATGGGGTTGCTGCCACGTTCCCTGTGAAACCACCCGGCTGGGTGCTGCGTGGCGAGGGGCACCCGCACAGCGTGGTTCCTGTGCTGGGCAGGGCACAGCCGGGATCTGCGCACCGCTGGATGGAGCTCCTGGATGTGGCGCTTGACTGAACCGGCGATAGGTCTGATGAGACACGTTGGAGAACAACCCCTTTGACTGTTTGAGAGGGCCACCTCTGCCTTTCCAAGGAGAGAGCCCACTTCCACACATCACCCCAGACAGCTTCTCTCTCTCAGGATGGTCACCGGAAATGTTTCGGATCTGACCTCCTGAAGATGTCTACCAGGGGTGCTTGGTTTTGGGTGCTCGTCCGAATCAAATCAGTTGGACTGCCGAGGGATGTCAGGCCACGGACAGGCAGCCTCTGCAAACTGTCCTGCTCCCACGGGAGGGACAATGCAAATGCCACGATGCATTTGCATGTTTCTGCTTTAAGGTAGCGGAGCCTGCCCTTGCAAAGGGGGAGGGAACCACAAAGGACACTGAGGTGCGGGCAGTATCGATTGGCCTCGGGCTGCCGAGGGCTTCCTGGGCTGCTCTGCTGGAGACGTTGGCATCCACTGGTCTTTTGGACACCCAGCCTTCTTCAGGGCAGTCTGAGCTAAGGCTGGATGGAAGAATACGGGTCCTGCTGCGTGCGCTCTGGCAAGCCCAAATCTGCAGCCAGAGAAAGAGTCTGCCACTGGGAAAGAGTCCTCAGGAGCTGTGCTGGGAGCCAGGGCTTGGTCTAGCTAGATTCCTACGGCGAGAGTAAAATAACCTGATTTCTGTTGGTTTTAAGGCTCGAGTTGAGACTCTACAGGGGTGTCCAGGTTGTTGATTTGATTTGAATGAGAGAAGGAAATCTCACCAGAAGTGTTTATGTGCAGCCAACGCTGCAGTTTCCCTGTCCTGGGAAGCCGATGGGGTTTGCTCTTGTTTTGCTTGCCGTTAGGGAGATCTGAGGTCACCTTTGCTTGTCACCTGGCAGCAGGTCGAAGGAGGCTGCTCTGTCACAGGGTGCTCACCTCCATGTTGAGCTGGCACCCGTGTCTTTCAGAGGCAGTGGACGCCTCCCTCCAGAGAGGCGGAGGGCTGTGGGCTTAGCTTCACTGTACCTGGCCGGTGCCAGGGCTTCCCTGGCCTGTTGTTTTGGGATCTCTGGGCTGGAGAGTCAGCCTGGGAAAGTGAGAGATCTCCCTGTGCTTTCTGGCAAGATGATGCATCTGGGGAAGCTGGGAACTAAACAGTCTTTGGCCTGGGAGTGGCTTTTCCCACGTAAGTCGGAGGATGCTGGCAACAAATCCTCTCCATCATCTTAGAGAGCAACCTTGGCCTCCATCTGGGGTTTTGGCTGGTGGCATGCAGGGGACTAAATGCTGGACCAGAGACTTGGGGCGGCCAAGAGCATTGCAGAGCTCTTGCTCCAAGGGAGTGGTGGGGCCTTGAGGATTCCCCCTCTTGCTGCCAGGAGCCTGGTTGCTCATCCTGGGGCAGGAGACCACTCTCCATCACTGTAGCATCATCTAGTGGCAAGGGGCGCGGTGAGACGTGTCAGCTCTGGCTATGCTGTTCTGCAGCGCTGTGAATGTCGCATGGGATAACGCGTTGTGCCCCTCTTCTTGCAGGGGGTTATGAGCGTT
Source organism: Pluvianellus socialis (assembly GCA_013400795.1). Taxonomy (NCBI): domain Eukaryota; kingdom Metazoa; phylum Chordata; class Aves; order Charadriiformes; family Charadriidae; genus Pluvianellus; species Pluvianellus socialis. The sequence continues at coordinate 134,901 of VZTS01011315.1, read as the reverse complement.
TCTCCTCGGAGTATCCTGAATTCTGTGCAAAAACCAAGTCCCTGAGCAATGTGTCACCTCCCAGCAGTGCCGAGCCCCTGGATTTGGGCTGCAGTTCCTGTGGGACCCCCCTTCATGACCAGGTACGTCTAGAAGCCTGGTGCTCAGCTATTTTGACTGCTCCTTCCATCATTGCAACCTGGTCCTGCTGGAGTCTCTCTGCTCTCCCTCAGCTGAGGCCTGCAGAGCCAAAGCCCTTGCTCCTTCTCCTCTTATGGGAGAGCATGGTGGTCCTCCTGATCCCAGGGCACTTGTGCTCCCTGGGGAGTAGACAAGCCCAATTCTCATTAACCGCACCTGCCTGTTCCTGAAAGGGACAAAGAGGGGGGGAGGGCTGAAATGGGTTTAACAGCTCAGAAGGGGAGACTCTGCTCCCTCTTTTGAGGGCCCTGGATCAGGTGCCAGGTTCCTACAGTGCTCAGGGCCTCCGAGCCATCTGGACGTATGTCCTGCCCACTGCTGTTCCCTGGTCACCCCTATATCTTCTTTTTTTTTCCCCTCTGCAACAGGGTGGCCCTGTGGAAATCCTTCCCTTCCTCTACCTTGGCAGCGCCTACCACGCTGCCCGGCGGGACATGCTTGATGCACTGGGCATCACGGCCCTGCTGAACGTCTCCTCAGACTGCCCCAACCACTTCGAGGGGCACTACCAGTACAAGTGTATCCCTGTGGAGGATAACCACAAAGCTGACATCAGCTCCTGGTTCATGGAGGCAATCGAGTTCATCGGTGAGTACCTGCGTGGAGGAGCTGTGCGCCTGCGTGTTTTTCACCAAGGGGGGGTGGTTCCTGCCTCAAAGACCTGGAGCATTTGGCTCAGAGAGGACTGGGGTCCAGTGGAGTCCAGGCCAGTTGTTACACTGGTGGGAGGGACAGGAGCCACCACCTGTGGGTTTGGAAGGGGTTGGGCTTTGTTGGAAGGGTGTTGGTCTCGTGTCTCATCCCCTGTTGTCCTCCAGACTCGGTGAAGGAGTGTTGCGGCCGGGTCCTAGTCCACTGCCAGGCTGGCATCTCCCGCTCCGCCACCATCTGCTTGGCTTACCTGATGATGAAGAAGCGCGTCAAGCTGGAGGAGGCCTTTGAATTCGTCAAGCAGCGCCGGAGCATCATCTCCCCCAACTTCAGCTTCATGGGGCAGCTGCTGCAGTTCGAGTCGCAGGTGTTGGCCACCTCCTGCGCGGTGGAAGCCGTCAGCCCCTCGGGGACACTGCGGGAGCGGGGCAAGGCTGCCTCCACCCCCACCTCTCAGTTTGTCTTCAGCTTCCCAGTCTCTGTCGGTGTCCATGCCACCCCCAGCAGCCTCCCGTACCTGCACAGCCCCATCACCACCTCGCCCAGCTGTTAGCTCAGGGGCTGAGGCCGGCCAGGCAGATAGTGCCAGGCGTGGAGGGGGCACGGAGCCCCGTGATGTTAAGCAATAGTGCCGGACACTGCCGTTCACCCCGGACTCAACGTCTTTTTCGTAGAGAAATTTCTTACCTCATCTTGGTGTTTTTTGTTTTTTCTTTTTATGTTTTGAAAGCATGAAAGTTGTAAAAGCCACAAACCCTGACATTGTCCAGGCTCTCGGGGCGGGGGCGGGGGAGGAAAGAAATTAGTATACTGGGTCTCCTCAAGTGCCTGGTTTTCATCTCTTTCCATCCATATTTTACTGTCTGGGGTTTTTTTTTTGAAAAGAAATACACCTCCCCTTCTCCTCTTACTTCTCTGTCTAGCTCATGGGGGTTGAAAAGGGAGCATACCCTCTTCTTACTGTGCAGCAGTCCTCCTCCCCCTTGCAGAGCAGAGAGACACGTGGTGGTATGTGTGGTGGGTGCTGCTTACACTGGGTGACAAGCAGAGTGGCAGGCAGGAGTGGTGGGCACCGGTCTGCCTCCACTCCACCCCACCCCTGCTGGTGCCTGGAGATGGCGATGCAGGAGCTGGCAGGCACCTACAGAGTCACCAAGCTGAGCCCCTTCCTCTGGGGGAGAGTGATGTCTGGCTGGGAGGTGGTTTGGAGGAGGAGATGTGGTCCTAAATGCCTCTTTTCTTGCCTCGGTGGATCTCTGGTTCTGGCAACTCATGCCCAATCTCCTGTGGCTTCAAGAGGAGAAAGAAGGTGTGGGGGCAGCAGTCTGGGCTTTTGATTACTCTGTCTGGTTTCCTCTCCACCGCTGCCCTTCCCGAAGGAGCAGGATGGGACACGGTTGAGCTATAAGGGAGAGAAGCAGCTGGGTGGAGGAGAGGCTGGCCCAGGGATTCCTCACTTCCATCCATCCATCCAGCATTTCCAAACTTCACCTCATGACCAACATGTGCCACAGACTGGACTCTTCATACAACATTCATTTGCCCTTCTCCACCTGAGCTGGGTCTCGCTCACCTGTGCAACGCTGCTGCAGCTTTTGGTCCAAGCCTAGAACATGCCTCAGCTTCAACCCACCTGAAGCCTCATTTCCCACCCTAACTCTTCTCATTCCCCCCCCAGTCCAATCCAACACACAAAGATGCCTGTGTGGCAGATGTACATATGTATGGTTTTGTTCCTTTTTTTTTTTTTTTTAGAAATTAACTTTTTATTTATTGCCTGAGGGAGGGAGAAAACAAATTGTTTGGAGAAAAAATAAAACTGTTTTCAACAGTTGTGGCTGGCATGGGTTTGTCCTAAGACCAAGACAGAAGAGCAGTTTGTGCAAACACTCAGCTTTCACAGAGCAACTGTTAAAAATGCATTTATTGAATTTTAAACTATTACAAGTATTGCAGATCAGACATTTAGCCAAGCACATTTATAGATCAAACTCAGTTGTTACAGAGATGTTACCTAAAGTCCACCATGTAGGTAGGCTGAGAACCTGCCCATCGTCTTCTTTGAGAGAGAGGGTAAAGGAGGAAATAAATAAATGATATCCCAGCTCCAGGTAATTGGTAACCAAGAGAGGAAACATACAGGGCTAGTTATGAAAACAAGTCATACAAAAAAAGGTCTAAAAACTCGACCCCTGGGTACATTGCCATTTGGGTTGGCAGAGAAAGCAATTAGGAATGAAGATATGCAAGCTTATGGGACTGTGGCACAGAAAAATTCCCATTTTAATTTCCAAAGCTGAAGCAAGACGTTTCCACAGATGTTAAGAAGAAAGTGTCAAAATTACTTTGTAATACAGACTCTAATCAAATTACACTAGTAAACACTAGAACTCGCCACCAACAGGTTCAGCAAGACAGAAACAGATCTATCAAAGCCAGTCAGATAACAAGACCTGGCAGGCATATGCGCTAGTGTAATGGGAAATGCATCTGTTTCTGATGTTCCCTACTGATTCATGGGCTCGTTCACCTTGCTTCGGAAGTTTTAACACACATATGATGTCCCCTGATCCTTTAGGTTTCACATCTACGATGTGTTCCGAGAGGTGGGAACGCTGCCACTCCATCCCTGCACGCGTGTCCTACCACTCTCAGAAAGATCAGGAGCGTGGTCTGGACTGTGCCAAAGCCACCACCTCTGACCATCAGTGGATTCAGCTCTCTGGAGGTTCAAAAGCCACTTGCTACCTGTGGCTAGAATGGAATCTCTTACTTTTCCACGTTCTCCTCAGCAGGGCTGTGGCATGGCTTAAAATGACCGAAGCATGCATCAGATGCATCTCCTTTTAGATTTCTGAGCTAGATTTTCTGTGGCGAAGCAGCACAGAAAGGTAGAAATCCCATTAAAAATAAACTCACACACTTCCTGACCTTCAGCTTCTGCAAATGATGAGCAGTGTTCAAACAAATCTGTTTTCACGGTTGGACCCTTCCTTTTACCCATCTTTTGGAAAAACCTGTTCTGGGTAATTTCTGTTAACAGTCCCATGTGGAAATTCCAGGTAAGCACGTACTGTGCAGGAGCTCTGACTTCGCTGCAGGGATGGAGTCTTTTTCAAGAAGATTTGCCACTGTCTTAAGCAGTTCCCACAGGCCACGCAGTGGCACGACACATTAGCATCCCTCAGCACTTCACGCATTCACGGGGAGCAGATGTCTCCTCTAACCTACAACAAACAGTAGGATCAGCTGGTTTCCACAGCCAAGGAAGTGCCCTTCTCCAGAAGCTACTCCATCCCATATACCACATGCCTTTTCCATGCCTGCTGCCCACCAAAGCCAGTAGTACAGAACATTTTGCGGGGCGCTCTTTTTGCTTCGGTGTAGAATTTTGTTTTGGGGTATTCCGTTATCAACAAGCAGAGTATAAAAGTTTGCAGGCAAAATAAACTGCTGCTGCGTAACGCAGTGGGATTCAATGGCATCACATGCAAACACTCAAAACCGGGGTTAGAAAACACCAATACCACACAGAGAGCAATAGTGACTGCAAAATGGTGGAACTTGTACAAGGGATTTGTAACAGTCTCCGTGGAGCTGGGATCAAAATAAACTGGCAGATAAAAATAAGGATAAGAAAATAAGATACACCTTATTAAGGTACTGAACTCTCTGCTTTTCATCCTAACAGAAGTTTTGTTGGCAGCATTCAGACTGCAATGTCACTCTGCACCAGGTACCTAATTCATCTGTCTCATGGAAACAATTTCAGCAATGGAGAGCTGAACCCTCCCTTCTTTGATACGTGGTGAAGTTTCTTTCTGTTTTGCCTACTAAGGTCCTGTCACCAACTGCACAGACGTTTCAATTTGCTGCCTCACAGGGACAAAAATCAACAGGCCTGAGACACAACCGTCCCTTTCCCCAGCAGACACCACGTTCTGTTGCAGTGGGAACAGCTCCTCCTGGAGCCAGTGAGAGGTGCCCAGGCTCCCAAGCCCACGAGATGGCTTAGCCCAGATTGTTCTTGCATCCTCAGTTCTTACTGTCCCTCTGTTGGCGACCCAATGCTGCAAACAAGCATTTATCAGGGGGCCGCCTTTCTTGGGGAGTTGAAAAACTTCTTTATTTCTCAGGAGGCAGCAGCTGCCTGGTTATGGGGTCACGGGGTATTTTTAAGGTCTCACTCTCTAGAGGTAGGAGGCATCAAATTGACTCCCTCAGCTAAAGCAGCAGCATCTGTACCATTAACCACCTGTCAACTGCAGGCTCTACCACCGCAACCAGCTTTTCCGTGGGTAAGTTTGATATTGATGGGCAGACCCTCACTTTGTTTTAAACTGTAAGAGGAGCTACAACAACATACGCCAGGAGAGGCAGAGGCTACTCCTGCACGGGTTTCTACAACACACAGACGCGTCATCAGGCCTGGGTACCCCTCTGTGTCTGGCCACAAACGGACATGAGATCACGTCATTACGAGACAAAAACCACTGCAAAATGATTTCCTCACACAGCACCTTTACTCTGCACAGAACATCAGATACGTTAACACTGGCAGTTCAAAGATACTGGACAGTATTTTTAGCCTCTAGAAGTTCAAGGCTGCAGAAGAAATCCAGACTAGCCATTAGTTCAATCAGCACACGGGAAACAACAAGCAAGAACAGAATCTGGTGCGGGCTTGGTGGGGTTTTTTTTTTTAGGTTTGTTCTTGTTTTTGAGAGATGTAAAGCTTTTAACTTCCACACCCACATTAACCATTTTGCTCACCTAAGCAGCACAACTGTTTTACCATTTAAAACTATGTCTAACTGGGGATGGTGAGCAACACTCACTCTCACCGCTATCTGAAAAACTAGTGTAGATAGTCACATGCCCCCACTCCATTATTAACTAAGTTAAAAAACAAACCCCAAACTTAAATGATGAATACAAAGCTTCAAAGCCTAGTGGTGATCTTTGCAATCCTAACACTATTAAACAAGTAGCCAAAATACAAGCACCCAATTTTATCAATGAAATTTGATTAGAAGGACAACTAGGCTAGAGCCTGGCTTGGACTTCGAAGCTACATATTTAATCAGGTCACAAAATGAAGCGAGAACCATATATCCAACTGCCAGCTCAAGAAAAATAAAACCCGAAGTTCAAGATCTGTTGGAGTATTGCTATTTCTAAGGTTTTCTTTAGAGATATTACAAACAGATCATGTGCAGGTAGCCAGATCACATCAAATGACTGATTTTACAGTGGGTGAAATTCCTCTATGAGGAGAACTCGCTTCAACATTAATGTCTTAATGTTAAAAATGAAAATTTTGTGTCTCAATGCTGAAAGTGAAAAGCTCTTCAGGTTTAAGTTTGTTTTATCCAAACATGTCACCAAAATCCCACTTGTGGGAAGCGCATATATTTTTATAAACTAAAAGCACAGTATTCTGTCATTTCCTTGCTTTAAGGAGGATAAAACCTGAACGCATAAACTGCATCATCAGATACTAAATAGTGCTGGTTGATAGGGAAACATACAGCGTGTTGTGTTCAAAGGAACTTTTTTTTTTTTTCTCTCCAGTTGTTACATGCTCAACACTGAAGTACATCTCCTGGTATTGGTTGCTAATAAAAAAAAAAATTAACGTGGCTCCATTTTCAACCTTCTCTCAAACTGTAAAAACAACACAAAAAAGAAATGTGTTTCTACTTTTGTTAAATGCATACTCTCCATGAGAGGGTACTTCTGAAATTGTTTGATGCTGTGCTGTGCAATGCTTAAAAACAATTTTCTTCTACCCAGTGAAATAAACCTGGCAACTTGCAGGGAAGAGGATTAGAGTGAATAAATCCTAGCTTTGTTCTCTGGTATACTTGCAAACAAATGCACTTGCCAACTGGTATTTTAAAAGTTTGTTCTGATCAAAATGTAAAATCCATATTTTAAAAAATTATTATTTCTGTAAATCCCTTAAGCTCTCTTCAACTGTGATGTCACACACCAAGATATGCCATGAAACTGCTATAATACGCCCTCTCCCTTACCAGTTTGAAACCCATTTACAGGGTCTTGTATTAGAGGGACATGAACCAGATATGCCCTCGTGTATGCAATCTTCTGACTTTTCACCTGCTATCTCCGAGTAAACCATACAGCACTGTAACTGGAGAACATTTCACAAACTGCACGCACTTAATAGGAGCCTTATAAAATGTTCTTTTAGAGATGCCAGCAGAGGGCATTGACCTGCTTTATGAAGTTCTTCCAAGCACAAGAGCTGGTTTTACCTTTGTGAACACTTCCTAGGGCTTCCCCCAGAAAACTCACACAGACAAAGCAGCGAACTGACGCGATTTGTTTCTACTGTAATGTTACACTCACTCATAGTATCATTTGCTCAGAGGTGTGCAAAAAACCCCTATATTGAAGAACTGGACCTAGCCCCTTCTCAGATGAAATTCGTATTGCATTGTTAATGATTTTAGTCAACTTGACTTTGTGCAAAATATCTTTAAGAAGGTTCTGGCTCAACTTCAGAATACAAAAGGAAAATAAATAGTTGACTAGGATCTCTTGAAAACATAAAATGAATGGTGTATGCTGAAAAGAAAATTATGGGCTTAATGCAGTTTATCTGCAAATAAAATAACTAGGATAGTAGTGTCTGAAATTTTAACATGTGAGATGGCACTGATAAAGATTTCCATTTGCACAATAATGTTCCCAAAGTCTAGATCAAAATGACGTAATTTTACACACGGTAACTGCAGAGACTAGGAGCCTGAGATATGTTATTAAAAGGCAGTCCCTTGTAAACTTTCCTCAAAAGGAACAGTAGCAGTTGAGTATGCAAGAGTTACTCTTATCGTATTCAAGACAGCAATGCTTTATAAAAGACATACAGCTTATTTCCAGGTTGTTAAGAATTTTATATGATACTGATTTTCTGAAACACGTATCCATCCAGTCCAAGATTGAAGTCACATCCTTCTCCACTGCTCTGTAGCTACTAGGTCTTTTGCTCTGCTGCTGTTGCTGTCTGTGAGGGAGCTTCCGGTTTCACAATCTGGTATGTAATGAGATATTCTGGGTATGCCTGTAAGTAATTCAAGAAGAACAAAACAAAACACATTGCTTTATGCAAGGATACGGTATGCTCAGCGAGTTCACATTTTGGATTTCACTAGAGAGTGACTGGGGAGGACAGCAAGAATCAGCTCTACGTTTGCAGAGTAGAAAAGAAAAAACAGATTTCAAACTGAGCCAGCACAAAGTGGGAACCCTCATTAATACACTAGTAGAAAGATGTTTCTTCCATGCAGACACTGCCAGAAATTGCACGTGCAACAGGAATTCACAGAGTTACTCTCCTTGTTACCTAATGCTACAAATCATTCAGTGCATGTAAATTACTAAAAAAACCCTCAGATGACCGATGTAGTCTGACCCTAAAATGCTCTCTGGCTTGCCACGTGACCTGCAAATGCCTTTACTGGCAGTAAAATACTTGGCATACCCAAAGCACGTAATCCAGTCATCTGTCCAGCGTTTTCTGAAGACAGCTGGCAGGAGGTTCAGTCCCTGAACAAAGCTAAAGTTGCTGGAGGGCAGGAGGAACCTAGACAACTGCATACAACTTCTGGGCCCTCCAACACATGAAAGATACCAATAAGCTGGAGCCGAGTCCAGCAAAGGACCAAGAAGATAGTCAAGGGGAGAGAGCACAGGATAAACAAGGAAAGGGTGAGGGACATGGGCTTGTTCAGTTCAGAAAAGGGAAGGCTTTGTGGGACCTCATAGCAATCTTCCATCATATATGGAAGGCTACTGAGAAAACAGAGCTCTTTTCTGAGCTGCACAGCAGGAGAATGAGATTAATTATAACAGGCAAAGTTCCTATTGGATACAAAGAACACATTTTTTACTCTGAGGATAATTAAACAAAGGAACAAAGTGCCGAAAAAGGCTGTGAAACACCATTTCTGAGGCCTTCAAGACCCACCTGGTCAAAGAAAGCCCTCAGCAATCTGGTCTGAATTCAGCACGAACAAGAGGGTGGCCTAGGAGACCTCCCCAGGGTTCTTTCCAGCCTGAGCTTATGATATAATCTTGGAGCCATCCACAGTAGCAAGCAAACCACTCTTCTGGAGTAAGGGCCTAGTTGAGTTATTTAGATGAAAAATCAGCTCCTAAAGATTGCTGTGCTACTTCAGCTGTCGTTTAAGGGTAGTCTCCGGCAGACAGTGACACTGTCACTGCTGCGAATCTACAAGGTGAAAAGCCCAGAATCCTCAATATGTACAAGAGCCCCAGAAATGCTCATGTTCTTATTAATGCAGTAATGCCAGTAAAATGCAATGGGAGAAACAGTGCCTACTCAGAGAAACTAGAACTCTCAATGCGCTCTGGCAGTGCTGCACAGAGGGAATTAGGCAATTTTGCACGGTGCAAATTACAGCAGCTCAGTGAATAGGAGTAGCATTTGCTGTCTTGATACAGTTCACTGTTTATTTCCACATTTAAATGAAAAAAAAAACACCCTAATCAACCAGGGTATCACAGCACACTCACATGGAAACCACTCACATCCCCTTTCCATTTCCAAGCTCCATTCTTCCATAAACCCAGTCCTTGCTAACCTACATACCTGTTCTCCTCTATAGATAACATATTCAGCGTATGCAAGTCCATTCACGCTTGGCCTGCCAATAACAGAATGGTGTCCTGGAGGAGCATGAGCCATTTTCATTGTGCTGAACTGAAGAAAGGATTTTCCAAGGGTCACTCTACAGAAGAGCATTTGTCTAAAAGGGAAAAAAAAACAACATTGTTTTAAAATATCCTGCTAGGAGTTGTATGCTTCCAGAATGATTTCAGACTTTTGAGTTTATTTTGTTACAATTAATTTCTCAAAGCGTTTTAGAGAAACACTTTTAGAAACTAGTTCTAAGGCTGTATAAAGCAGTCACAAAAAAAAAAAATCTTACTTGACATGCAGAAGGGAAAACACACACTTTGTTTAGCCCTCACATGGAGGCCTGTTCTAGTTCATTTTATACAAAGCTGTTGAAAGAAGCTGAAACTCTCTCTGTGTTCCTACCAGCAGGGTACGGACAGGCATCAAAGTGTGAAAAGCACATTGATCTACTCCAGTACAAAACAAAGCTGTGATTAAGACCTGTCCACTACCTCCAAAATTATCTGAACCATAGTACAACACTGTACTGCTGACCATCACTTTGCACTGCAGTTTTGTTCTGAGAGGGCCTGGAGTTTAATCGCTATTTTCCCCTGACTCTTCATTTTCAAACTTGCTTTTTCAAGCCTCTTCCTGAGCTACAATTCACTTTGATTTATACTCACTGTATGCTTACATGTAATTTTTGACCTTTCTGTGGGACTCACTGCATTTGTATCCCTTTTTGTTCAGCCTTGACAAATGGAAAACTGCATTTTTCCTGCCATGACCAAGCACAGGTGGCTATTCTTCCCCTGCAATTCATCCTGTGCCAGGATCGTAAAAGCCAGAATTATGTATAGGGAACTCTGCTGGATTCATACCTGTGGCAGATATAACAGGACCTGTCTTTGTGGGTGGGACAGCCCGTGCCTCCCCCTATCCCGTACACATATTGGTTGCTTTTTGAGGAGTTCTCGGCAAAGTAAATTCCAGCTCCAAACATTCCTCCAATGTATGCATGCCTCTCATCAAATCCTTTGTGAATGATAGCATTAATAAAAGGAGACCCTGGAACAGAATGACACAAAATGATGTGTTATCATACATACTTGTTAAGCTCTATAGTAATACAGGACCCTATGTCAAGAGGAGCTTGTCTGCCTCAAATAGACCGTTAAATACCAGAAAGTGTGCTCAGTCAGCTGGAAGGGGGCGATACCCAGCAGGATGCAGTGATGTGTGGGATTTATAGTTATATACCAAGATCCCACGTGTGACTCATATTTCTTACTCATTTCAAAGATCTCATTAAATGGCTTTCCCCCCACTCACATTTCAGTGCAATTTATCTTGTCAATGCACACCTTCTCCAGCAGTCAGTACTGGTTAAGATGGGTTGAGATGTCAGGACAATCATACCCAAAACCAATTTCCTACGCAGAATCATAGAAGGATCTAGGGCAGAAGCACCCTCAGGGAACCATCATTTGTAGGCAATTCTGGATGCTTCTAGAAAACATCTTGCTGAAACTCACGGTCAGTTTTGATTTCTTTCCCTGATGGTTGCCTGAAGCGCCAGAGTAAAGCACTTTTGCTGTGTGCTGCTCCCCTCTTTTAGAAGACACCCCGTCTTTCTCACAACAACTTTACTGGAAATTACTAAGATATGGCTTAGCAAAAACCTCTTTTTTTCTTTTTAGAAACATATTTTTTTATCTAGTGTAGCTTTTTGGATTGCAGTAACCACACAGACTATCTCCACCTCTCCCCCACCCCTGCATTTCCAGCGCAGAAATACAATTACTGTACAGGATGGTGACACAGCAACATTAACATTGCCTGTGGGTCCTTGTAAGCCCTTTCCCCCCTCCCCTGCCTTTGTTAAATACCAGTACACACAAACAGAGATCGCTTCCTTACCATGAAACAACATGCGTTCGTTGTGATGATTATGATTCTCCTCCGAGACCTCCTTCTGCCTGTGACAGAATCTCTCCCGCAACTTCTTGTTCACGACCTTTTGAATCTGCAGTGGTACAACAGGTCCAACCATACTTGAATTGGAATTGAAATGGAATATAGTTTCACAGAGTTTGCATAAATTTGACAGGGAAACTGAGAGTAAGACACAGGAAGGGCATAAAGAAACCCCATGGCTGTTCTGTATGCAAGGCTGAAGTCTTTCAAACAAGTTGGTAGCACACGCTTACAGATGGTTAAAACTACTGTGAATTTCATAGCAGCCTAAGTTCTCAGGCTTAAGGAAGGCTTTTTCAGCCTGCTTCCCTCAGAGCTTGTAATAGCACCGAGAATTACAAACTGTCCAAAACTCCTTCCATCTCTTCTTTGAGCTCTGTTGAACAATCTGGGCTATCTTTTTGAAGCTTACTGTTTGGTTTAGGTTGAATTTCTACAAAAAACCCAACTTCTGAGGAAAGAAATTAGTAGATGTGCTGTTTAATCTGTCTTGAGACATCCTTCCAGCTACATGCTCAAATACCACTGTGGTTTCTGTAAGGACTTCACTTTCAGTTGGGAGTAGGATGGAAGCAGAGATTACTTCAGGATGTGTGATCTACTGGGCCAAGTTGCAAAGACTGCACAGGCTCATTTTTCAAACAGATACGCAGCAAGGGTTTGCTGGAGCTCAGGAACGAAGTTCTGTTCTGATTTCTTCTATTTTCTCCTCCCCCCAAAAAGGAACCAAAAAGGGTACTTTCCCTCAGAAAGACAACACTCCATTTCCTGACATTCCAGGGCTTGTAAAAGGTATTTTTCCAGTTGGCAGGGGCAAAGAAGGTGTCAAGATCCAAAGTAGCATAGGGAGATAGAAACTTTTTATTAAAAGCCATACTCATCCTTTCCCCCTCCCCAAAAATCTCCTTTAAAAAGGCAAGAAAAGACTACATTGAGAAAAAACAACCACCTGTGCTGCAAAGTCAAGTACAGGAGTTATATTTCTCTGAAATTAAATCAGGCTGTGGAACATAAGTCAGGCTATTCACCACCTTGGTCTTCAGTATCAGCTCTTCAGACTCCTTGAAGAGCACAAGTGAACACTTCTCCCTCATTCCATCTGCAGAGCACACCATCAGTCTAATCTTAGGATTGAGCACTTGCTTCAACTCTGCTCCTGAATATTACTTCAACAAAGAACTTCAAATATAAAAGGGTGGTCCATTAAACCAATTCTGCCTGCTTGTGTAAGTACTAACTTATTTCACCACACAGAATTAAGAGGTTTTGAAACTTACCCTGATGACATTGTACCTGTTGAAGATCCCACCAGCATTTCCACCATCCCGATGCTCCCGGATTGTACTTTGCATCTACATAAATAAGTACAACTCAGCACACAAAGCTTGCTAGCAAGGCAAAGTATTCACACAATATCTTTGTGTATCACGGACAACAACAGACAATCTTGATTGAAAATTAATTAAAAGGTGTAAAAAACCGAATTCTTTATTTTAAACTGAAGTACACCTTTATTTCTCAGGCACCCAATGTGCTATGCTGTTCCACAACAGAGAAGTTGAATGCTGCAATTATCCAATTTTGTAATAAAAATCTACATAGCAAAAAGAAGGATAGTGGCACTATCAAAATTGTACACAACTAGAAAACCTGCTTTAGATTAGGAAAAAATCTTTGAAAAGGAATATACAAAAAGATAATTTTGAAGTAATAACAAGTGTGATTCTAATGAGTCAGTTTCTGTTTCTTAGTGATAGGAAAATGCTTGCACTGTAAAATTTCCTATGTCATTAGCAGCCCCTGAGAATTTAATCAGTTTCATCGTGTCTTTTCCAGAGGTATTTATAGCTACAGCGATAACACTTAGTATCAGCTCAAATAAATACCCCAATTTACTACGGCAGACAAGTGACCCTTTCTGTCAGAAAAGTTTATTAAAAAGACCTGCAAAACCTCCAGTTTACAGAGTTACTAATCAAAAATGTTTCAGGCTAAGCTGGCAGCAATCCTGAATATCTAGACTTTTAAAAAGACTCCAAATGCATCTCTGCTACAGTGTAGGAACACTCCACAAATAGCAAATACTCAGTAAAATGGAGTTTCTTCCAAACACAACCCTTCAGAAAGCCTCTTTTCTGTTATGATTTTTCTTTCAAAATGGTATCTGCTTGTAGTTTACTTAAATAAAAGAGCATGTGTGTGTGGGAGGCAAAATTACAGTCAATTCTCAATTATCCAAGAGCTGTTTATCTGGGTTANTGAGAATTGACTGTAATTTTGCCTCCCACACACACATGCTCTTTTATTTAAGTAAACTACAAGCAGATACCATTTTGAAAGAAAAATCATAACAGAAAACCTGCTTTAGATTAGGAAAAAATCTTTGAAAAGGAATATACAAAAAGATAATTTTGAAGTAATAACAAGTGTGATTCTAATGAGTCAGTTTCTGTTTCTTAGTGATAGGAAAATGCTTGCACTGTAAAATTTCCTATGTCATTAGCAGCCCCTGAGAATTTAATCAGTTTCATCGTGTCTTTTCCAGAGGTATTTATAGCTACAGCGATAACACTTAGTATCAGCTCAAATAAATACCCCAATTTACTACGGCAGACAAGTGACCCTTTCTGTCAGAAAAGTTTATTAAAAAGACCTGCAAAACCTCCAGTTTACAGAGTTACTAATCAAAAATGTTTCAGGCTAAGCTGGCAGCAATCCTGAATATCTAGACTTTTAAAAAGACTCCAAATGCATCTCTGCTACAGTGTAGGAACACTCCACAAATAGCAAATACTCAGTAAAATGGAGTTTCTTCCAAACACAACCCTTCAGAAAGCCTCTTTTCTGTTATGATTTTTCTTTCAAAATGGTATCTGCTTGTAGTTTACTTAAATAAAAGAGCATGTGTGTGTGGGAGGCAAAATTACAGTCAATTCTCAATTATCCAAGAGCTGTTTATCTGGGTTACAGATTAACTAAGCCACTGAGACAAGAGAAAACAAGCTGGTTCACGTGCAGAAACAGCCTGAGCACAGAGAATGTCTACAGACTTGCAAGGCCTTGATTCCTTGGTCTTCATTCACAGCCTTTGATTTTCACAGGTCTGCCTATCTATGGAAAGCTGTGGAAACCCTTGCTATGAGATGACATCCAAAACACGGTAACAACATAGCAAAATCGGGATAACACTAAGCGAGGAAACAGACCACTTATTAACAAAAATTGGCAGGACACAGCAAAATTATTTCCATCACTGCTCTATATAAAAAGACATCAGATCTAAGCAATTCATACATCATACATCAAAGCATGTTTTTTCACTTTCAACATGCATTGCATGCTTTAGCTCTGATGGGTTATAAGTGAAAAGAGTAATACACTGCCACTGGAGCATTAAGAAAGGTACTTGCAATACCTCCTCTTCGACGGACTGATACTCCTTATCGTCAGGAGCAAGGTCAAGGAGAATGGTCCCCTGACTCACACAGTGGAAAGTCAAATAAGGATTGGTGCCTGCAAAGAGAAGGAATTAAAGGAGTAAAAATCAGCAGGAGAAAACAATACCAGCTCTATTTGTATCTAGCAGCATCATTATTCTTCTTAAATAACCCCAGTACAGCAGGAAATACAAAATAAACACAAGGCAGCAGCACAACCTTGAAAAGATAAAGTGCTTTCGTTAGCAGTAGTGGCTTTAAAAGAGAGAAGGAAAATGCATGTGGAACATAATTGAATTTTATTGTTTACGTTTTCAAGAAAAGCATCTGTGAAGTGTGGGGCAGCAAAAAAACTCCATCAGGTCCACCCTTCAGAACGTAACTGGCCAGTGGGTAGGTATGTAGGGCAAATCAATCCAAAAGCTGCAGATTGGGTGAAACAGAGTCCCTGCAAATGGGTGCAGCTTCCACAGCTGCCTTAGGGGTGTCCATTCTCTGGAAAGGCAAGTGAGCACTTGGTCCTATATTTCCTCAATACATTCTTTATCTGTCACAACACATCCAGCCAGCAGATCTGCCAGCAAGTACATTTTCCTGGATGGACACCTGGATTCTTTCAAGTCCTGGTGACAATGCCTACATTTACAGAAGGTGACTTCTGGGAGCTGCTTGCGTGCTACACTTAAACTAACCAGTAAAAGTGTCATATTTACCTTGCTGCCCTCCTAGAAGTCTCTCCACACCTTTTATTAATTTGTGGCGGTGTCCATACGCATTGATCCCAATTTCTTTAAGCTCCTCGTGACCCATGTCTGCCAACACATCCAGGGTTATCTGGAAAGGTGGAAGACCACAAAAATCACTTGCCAAACCTGGTCTGATTCCCAAGGCTGAAGACCCATCAATTCAGAAAATTGAATGTATTCATGGTGAAATGAAAAGCGTATATGTATTCTATGTTTTGCTGTAATTACTGCCACCTTCTGGCAAGCCTCACCCTATCACAGGGCCGTACCCAGCTGCTACAGCCTGAAGCTGTGCAAAACTTACACTTCTCTTACAGCAATTAAAGAGCTGGTTCTCACAGGAGGTTCTCAAAAACATTTTTCCTTCTGTAGAAGGAGGATGCATGGAAATACTGGGACAAACCTGGGAATGTTTTTGAAGCACTCAAAGTTTCACATTGTTGTGCAATTAATTTTCACTGCACAAACAGAAATGAGTATTTCTCTACAAATTGAATATCGTTAATTCAAAAGAAAGCAGTGCAAGCAAGGAATTAATAGATACAGTGAATATCTGTCCAATTGAGCAGAAAAACCCTACTGGGATTGCTGTGGAAAAGCCACTGAAGAAATTCATCATGTGCAAGTGGAACATTAAAAAAGTACTGGAGAAACACAGATATTAGAAAGCATCAGGAGGAGGCTAGAGCCAAGGTGAAGAAGTACACATGAAGGTACTGCACTGCTTGGAAAAGCAGCTTAAAACAATAAGCTTAAGGAAGAGGAGCTTACAAGAGAGAAACTTACAAAGGGAGCTAACAGTTTCAAAATGATGAATGAATATAGTGAATCCGATTTGCATTATTAAATCTTATTAGCAGGGGAAGATCTTAAAAACAGGTTAGAAGTTAAGTAAAAACTTAAGCAAAAGTAGAACAAAACCAAAAAGAAAAAAGAAATGAGAGTAGAATACAGGTTGGTTTGAAGTTGGTTTGCTTCTTAAAAGAAGCAGTTTCAAAGTAAAGAGCTTATGCTTCATATATAAGAAGGGAAAAAAGATTACATGGCATTTTAACTTTGGGGAAATCCTTCCTGTAACATTCCATTGAAACAGTTGGAACCTTTTCTGCAAGCAACACGTTACATTTCAAACATTTGTTCCTGACCCCTCATAAAAGATTAGCAGCAGATGCTTGGGGAAAAAATAACCATCAAATCCAGTCTCTTGCACTTGTATCTTTCACTTCCACCACTGTGTCGATCTGCTCATGCAAACAAATAATCTATTTAATTGTAATGTGTTAAATTTAAGAAACGATACACAAAAAGAGTCTACAAACACATTAGAGGTACTTCTGCTCTAAAAAGTAATGTAAGCTTGAGGAAATGTTACATTAGTTATATTCTTTTCATATATTGTGAATTATTGATAAATCCACAGGGTTTTTTCTCCATCTCTCAATTCCATTTGAAACTTGTTAGCCCTGCAAAACCTAGTTAATGCTACGGTCCTAACCTCTCAGGAAAGGTAGTTTCTGAATTCTCTAGTGTAACTATGCCCTGGTAAACTAGATTTTTATTTGAGCTTATAGTCAAACTACAGGGTTTCCTAGTTCTAGCCAAAGTGTCACATGCAGCACTACAGATGGCGAAAGGTTTGTTTGGATACCAAGACTGCTGAAGGACATTAATGAAGACTGCACGTGACTTTACAACCTAACTTTGTTACAGCCATCATATGTTCAAAGTTCACAAGGCCCAACGTAACTCTCCGAATACAAGAAAAATTGGCAGTTATCATGTATGTGTAAGAACGTGAAAGACGCTAGATATCTGAATCAAACAACAAATCAGATTTTCACAGGTTTCTCAACTTCACCATAAAGTATCTGGTGACTCATTTACAGTTTTCTTGGGCATGCTTGTTTTTCTATAGATGTGAAGTTGGGTTTTTTTGTTTCCCTTTTTCAATTAGAGAATGAAAATGTCACTCAAATTTATTAGCCTGTCTTTTAAACATACAAACAGAAATGAGGCTTGCCACTTACCTGTTCTGTCTCAAAGATGTCCCGAAGGTGTTCAAGACCCAGGCTTTTTAGGAACTGAGTAATGTTCATGTCAAGACCAGAAACTGTAAGAGAAGAAACACGTCATTACATCCTATGCCCATGAATAAATAAAAAAACCAACATACCCCTTAAAAAAAATCAAGCAATACCACCAATTCTCTCAAAAAAGATAAACTCTGATTCTTCTTGCAATCAATTTGTCTATGTCTATAATAAAACAACCCACTTCCACTGTGTGAAAGCTCAGTGCAAAGATGTCCTGGTTTGAGGTTTCATCATTGCTCCCTCCTCAGAATCATCTATTAAAAAGCACAGATGATTTGTGGTAAATACAGGCTCATAGTACAAAGAGAAGGAAAGGAAGGGTGGGTGTATTTTTGCTATGTAATCACCTAGATGCTGACTTAAAGCATGCATTCCAGATACTAATTGAAAGGTTAAAGAAGCCTTAGCAAAATCTCCAAGCCATCTCAATCACAATTCCTTCATCAAAATAATTCTCATTGGATTTTCTGTACAAAATCAACAACAATCATCTGGGCACCTAATCAGATCTGCCTTTGTAGTCAGACCTAATCACTGAGAGCAAACACAGATGAACAGCCAACGATGCTCATAGCAGAACACATGAAAACAGAGCAAGCATCAGACACTTTAAAATGTAGATAACAGTTCAAGCTGTACAATACTTTCTGGCTAGGCAGAAATGCTTTTCAGATAAAGCAAGGCCTATTGTGATACTACTGTACTTATAGCAACCTAAACTTATCCAACAGCAAATGCACCTTCTCCTTCCTTTCTTTCAGTGCCTGCTGCTCCATCACCAGCATTTGATGCCCCTCCTACGGCTAGTTCTGCCAGTGGCCCAGTGAGGTTGTCTATACTGCTGGCAGCAGAGAGGCAGGACGGCGTGGATGCTGGTGAGATCAGGGAGGCACTAACAACAGTCGCCTGAGGCTTAAAGCACGTAGGCAAAGCTTCTGGAGGCATCGCATCTATCAGCAAAGCTCGGATATCATCAGCCTGAAAAACAGAAAGAACATCCAATGTGAGGTTCTATTACCACAAGTCACCTATCTCTGGGAAGAATTTTTCTTTGAATTTGTTTTAATTGACTGCTCTGTTCCCCCCATTAAAAAGAAAACCGCCAACTTTTGTAATGCAGGAATTCACAGTTGCACAGTTCCGATTCACTGCTCAGACACAGGTGAATCAGCTTTCCCCATTTCTAAAGGTACGTAAGAAGGTACATCTAATTTCCTTTCTGGTTGAATGACTTTATAGGTATTAAAGCCAGGAAGAGTAACACAGTAACTTTATCTGAAATCCTTCACAATCTCGGCCAGGCAATGCCACCTCATAATTTCTGTCAGGCTCAACGTTTGGAGAAACATTTTGCGCTGGATCAAGTTTTCAATGGAAAGACTACCACTATCTTTGCTATAATCATATCTTACAGTGTTATAATAGGAAAATAAACCGACACAGGAGCTACAGGAGAAGCACAAACTTAGCTAACTGGATTTACGCTTTGTTGACTAAATTAAGCAGGATCCTCATCTTCAAGAATTTCCTCCTTGCGTGTTCTTCTAGAACATGATTAAGACATCCTTATTTTCCCCCAGAGAAATCAAATAGTCTTCATATCCCTCATCACAAAGCAACTTTTCTAGAGCTCAGATTATTCTGGAGGGTATTTCTTGAACTCTCTGTATAAAGCAATCAGTGGCCTTAAAAGACTATTAAGTGGACACAACATCCAATTTGGTTGCATTCCCTATTTCATCAAAACCAGCTAACCTGGGACATGCATGTTCATGTAACCTTATTAGGCTTTTTAAGCAGCTGTCACAGACATAACTAACAAGAAATTTTGTGGATGACAGTTTCAGAAAAAAGTTTGATAACCTCCTGCAAATCTTAAGAATGTTGGTTTTGAGTTAGACAAAAAATGAACTGAGGTAATACGCAGGCGTTGAGCATAATCATCTTCTAAACAATCCCATTGCTCTCAAGGCCCATCTGATTTTCCTCCTAAGTTCAAAGAAATAATCACCCACAGTACACAGACCGACCATCATCGGAGACAGTTCAGAGGTTTATTTCTGGCAATGACGAGATTGATCTCAGGACTAAATTCTTAAGCAGAAGCAAACCTTAAATCACAAGCCATGTTAAGACCTCTGCCAAAGGAAAAAGCCTGGACCCATGGGTAAAAAGCCAGAAACATGCACCCTGCAGATGCTCATCTCCCCCTCCCTCACCACAGTGAAAGCTGAGGACCGCTGATGCCATGGAGCCATAGCAAGCCATTCAATATGCAGAGCAAATTCTCCAGAGCAGCCTGCGGCTGGCACGCTAACATGAACTTACTGTTGCCAGGTCTAATGGTGTCTGACCCTCTTGATTCTTCATGGTTGGATCCGCTCCATGAGCTAACAGCAGAGCACAGAGCTGTGTCCTTCCTTTTTGTGCAGCCTCGTGCAGCGGTGTGAATGCCCATTTATCTGTTGCATTTACGCATGTGTTGTATTTGATCAACAGCGCTGCTATATCCACATGCTGGAAAACACAAGAATATCTTAATCAACATGACACTGGTAAAACACGGATTTTCCTTTTTCATGCTGGAGGTAACGGTGCTTAGAGACCCCTGTAATTTCTCTTTCATTTAACTGATTTCTCTGCCTCCTGTGCCTACATAGCAGCGCACCACTGCACTTTATACTGCAGCTCTATGGTCATCTGTATCTGCGCACTACCAGATCATCCACCAGCGCATGTATAATTGGGATCAGACACAGAAATATATTTCTGTCAAATCACCCCAAGTACAGAGCTTGAAGTTTGCGTCAGCTGCAGGAGCAGACATGATACTTGGTCCAGCATAAAACTAGTGGAGTTAACTGTCAAAATATTTGTAGAGAAATTTGAACCAGCAACACAAATTTACAGGGCTGCACCATTTGCGATACAATACTAGAAGCTCTAGAGATCAATGTATTGTACTACTGAACCACCACTTAAATGTCTATACACAGAAGTCTTTGTCATACTTATTTCTTGTAAGACTTTGAACCCATCTCTGGTAGCAAAAATTTCTTCTTCTTCCAATCATATTTTATGAGAACTGTAATTGATAAAACCACATTCTGAGTGTCGTAAGGGACGACTGTTTTACATGGGTTATAAAAGTAATGATCTTATAACCCCACAGTTTCATCCACATCCCATCCTTGAAGTCTCCCAAGTTAAAATAAGAGAACAGAGCTGGCAAATAAAATTTTTGTCTGCCTCTGACCAGTAAAATTACTTGTGCAATACAGCTACAAAATAAAAAAGACAGGTAGTCAAAATGAGTAGATAGGAGCAGGAAACACTGAAATTGTAAGCAGAAGTGCTAAGACTTGCCCATGTATTTCATTCTTCCTTTCAACGGCAATTAAGTGACTCTCAGCAGCTCTTGTAAAAGGGCTTGCTCTCTGAATAAGCGTGGTTTGAAAAGACTGCCGACTTTATTTTTCCTCTCTGCCAAACTTTAAAAGCAATTGCTGTTCCTGTGACTTTTCTGCCACCCTACCGAGGGACACGCAGCAGGAAGTGCTCCGTGGGAGAACTGAAGACACTTTGTGAGGAAAAGGTTGAGCCTGTGAAACCTGCCAGCTATGAACTTGTGAAGCCAGTACTCATCTCCTCTCTGCCTCACATCACAGAGATCTGAACAGGCTGATGACAGCTCAGAGAAGTGTGGGCTGCCACAGGAAAGGTATACAGCAACTCTTCACTAAATAAGCTGATGGAAAAGCACCAAACGCTGCCTTGTTAACTTTTCTAGCAAAAGTAAGGCAACCAGATTAGATTAACATTATGATTTTTAGAAGTGATAACCAGCTTGAACCAATCTCTAACATTTCCCTCTGCCAGTAAGGAATGTTTTGCCTTCACATAAAATGTGTGTTTTGGTTTCCCGTGCTTGAAAAGAACGAACACAACCTTTGCAACAGAATTTATCTCCAGATCTAAGCAACGTTCTGGGAATTTAATGCTTATGGCAGATGCTAATGAACAATACTGCTTGGTATTAGGACCCAGTATCATAAAAGAATTCTGTGTTGCATTTCCAAACTTTCAGCAGCATTTGGAGCTTTCTGCTCTTTAGGACACCAGAATCCCAGACTGATGTAGAAAACCAATGCAAATGATGCAGGCTGAGTTTCACTGACACCCTCTCCTTAAAAACAAGGTGAACACTGTCCTTTTTATTTCAGTTGGCTCTCAAACAAAAGCAATTGTGTTCTACCACGATCATCTCACCCAGATTTTGCTCTTCTTGTGCCAGGGACAGGTAGCAACAGACAATGCATATCATGAGACCATCAAAACCACTACTTCTTGACTTTGATGTTCTCTGTCTGATCATAAGCACACTGCTGGCAGCTTCTCAAGCGCTGTCTCTGAACAATTACTCGCAAGAGATTTCTTTCTCACCTCATTCCAATTAACAGCTGCTTATAAACAATTTATCACACATCTGCGCAACTGGTATGCACACAGATGCTTCCCCCTATATGGAAGAAGGAGAGCCTGCCTCCTCCAAAATGATTTAAATCACTGCACCCCCACAGCAGCAGACAGCTTGCCCAGGAGGACACCCACACTACAAACTCAGTAGGCCTTCAACACTTTAGCTTTAGCAACAGTTTCCCACCAGAGGTCAGCTGTGACAGACCTCCACTTCCCTGTCATCACCTAGACACAATCCCCTGGTATTGTTCTCTTCCTTCCATCCAAGTCTTTCAGTGACAACTTGAGGTCTTTTCTGTTTCAACAGTCATTCCAAATTTAACACTCTTCAATGCTGTGCATATGCTTGCCTGCGTAAAAGCTATGATCTAGTGATCTTTCCAAACCGCAGCCTTTAACCGCTACAACATACGTGACTCTGTATCTCATTTAGATCTGTAGGACTGCAAACAGGACTCAAAACAGCAACTTAGCCCAATAAGTATTTCATGCTGTTGAAACCTTAACTACGTTCACAGAGAGACAGCTGCAAAATAAAGTGCTTTGGATGTGACTTTAAGGAGTTCCTTGTTTGTCTACTCATGGCAAGAATGCCTGCACCTACCCCATAGGATGCCGCATTGTGTAGAGGAATTAATCCTCCTTTATCCTGGGCATTAACATCAGCACCGTGCTCAAGAAGGTATTCAGCTACTTCCAAATTGTTGTAACCAGCTGTAGAAAAGGCACAGGAAAAGAAATCAGGCATTAGGAAAGCTGAACTGAAGAAAAATTATTAGACAGAAAAACTAAAGCGATTTTTCAACCGCAAAAGCTCCTCTTTTCTAGTAACTGTATCATCTCCTGAAATACAGCTGCCATAGTTAACAACTCTGTACAGGACAATCCTGTGAAACTCTTACTATATCAATCCTGGTTTTGGTGATTAACTTCTGTAGCCCTATCACAAAGATACAAGACTTCAAAACCTGGAGAGTCACCCACCTGCAAGATGTAGTGGTGTTGAATTTCTTCCCTGGGTGTCTCTGCAATTGATATTTTCTTGAGTACATAGCTTCTGCACTCGTGCCAGGCACCCCTTCTTGGCGGCATCTAGCAAGGCAGCATCTCCCCGCAGTAAGTCCTGGATATCTGTGTCTCCTTCTTTCACCAAATCTAGAGGAGTATTCCCATCTCGATTTTTTTTGGTTGGATCAGCTCCATGCTGCAAAGAGTGAAGTGGCATGCTACTGTCACAACCGTGAGCAGAGCAGTGCACGTAAGCTGCATCACTATTTTGCGGCACAAGATAGGAGGTGGAGGATTTTGCCAACCAGCCATCATGAAGTAACAACTGTATACATTAGTAAGCAGATGAGAATAAATTCAGAAAGGTAGGCCTAAGGCCTGTCTGCAACACAGCTGTGAGAATCTCAACGCCACAGGCAAGAATGGCAGCCCTCTGCCACTGCTTTACTTGTAAATGAAGTAGGTTCAGAAGCATATCCTGCATAAAGCTATACCATCCTGCCACAGCAGGTGCTAAAGAAAAGCCAGCTGCAAATTCCTTGCCAGCCAATCCTTCCCTTCCGCAAAACGGCTGGCAGAGGTGTTTCCTCAGCAGACCTTTCCGAGCTAGTGAAGCCAGGCCCTGTTTCACTAAATGCCACCCCACTATTGAAAGGTACTTGTTTCAGAAGGGAATTAGAAAAATACTCATTTCTACACTTTCCAATAGGTAACATCACCATCTTAAGCAGTTTGGAGGTCCTGGAAAGCAGTGAAGAAAACATTTTGGTGGGAAAGTGGATTTGGATGACTGCTCGAGTATACGTGTGCAGGTAAAACATGCAGACCAGCCAGCGATAAGGCGGCAGTACTGGAGCACGGGATGAGGAGGCAAGCATACATCTACATACAGCATATGGGGTGAGTCACGTCCGCATACAAATTTGTGGGAGGACGGCTACTTCCCTGTTCACTCTCAGCAGCAGTGGGGAAAAAAGAGAGATAAGGCAGAGGCAGCTGCTGGCACTACATTTCCCTGGCTGGCCCCTTCAGAATAATCTAACATAGCGGTCCAAACCCTGCCAGCAAGTCTACCCTGCCATTTCTCACTGGGGATGCTGGCAAAGCTGCGTTAGTGTGAGCCACAGGGAATGAGCCGAGGATGGGGAGAACAGAAGGTATTAACTGCCTGGTATTTGGAAGCCGTACAGCAATGCTCAGGGTGTAAAGGGTAAACATCCAGGGACAGAAAGCGACAGAGTATTGATTCTACAGAACCAGCTTCATATCTGTGGTGCTTTTGGGAAGAGAGCATTCTTTGCACAAAGCCTTTTAAACCACAATGACCTCTCCAAGATATGACTTTAGATTCCTTAATTTAAAACTCCAAAACCTGAAACTATTCAAATACTCTCCAGAATAAATATCTAAATGAAGAGGCAGCGTCTTCTGAGACTCCTTCAAAGGCATAGAAACAAATGAAGGTGATAATTTCAAAGAAAGGTGATGAAAAAAGAGTTATTCTAAAATGCCTGTACACTTTTGTTTTCTTCTTCAAGCAAAACAAGACAGAAAGAGCGCAAGTCAGGAGGAGTCAAGCTCAACATCCACAGCTCAGCAGAACTGCCAGCACTGCCAGCTGGCGTACGAGACACAGCAGGAGAAGCCCTGAGCAAACTGCAGTGTGAGCACATATCCATGGACACCCAGAGCCTTTACAAAACTGTCCCCTTAATGGCATACTTAGCTCTCGTACAAGAGCGATTTCAAAAAGAAACATTTCTGCACTTTTCCATTTCCTGTTGAACAATCATTCAGGATCCTCTGAACACACAAAAAAATGGCTACATCCCCAGTGGAATGAC
The DNA here is from genome assembly GCA_013400795.1 of Pluvianellus socialis. Classification (NCBI taxonomy): domain Eukaryota; kingdom Metazoa; phylum Chordata; class Aves; order Charadriiformes; family Charadriidae; genus Pluvianellus; species Pluvianellus socialis. Next base: position 109,812 of record VZTS01011315.1, on the reverse strand, counting down.
TAGAAAACTCCAGAGACCTCCACTGTCTATAAAGTAACACTCTGCTTAAGAGATTATGAGTGCTCCCATAGCCTGAGCTAACATCTGTATTCAGGTGTTACTACCAGGGCCACAATTGGGCCTACTCCACAGACAGCTCTGAAGCATCTTCTAGTTTCTACTGCAGATGTTTTTCAAATTGATGTGCTACCCTCTCTGAACGCTTTTTTGGTAATCAAGTGAAATAATTAATGAGATTGGAGAGAAATAGCGGGGCTTTGCAGCAGCAAATGAAAAGATAAGTGGACGGGGAAGAGCCTCATCATTTTAAGACTATCCACATGCTTACGTAGTCTTATTCTAAATGCCGTGCTTCAGGAGGGACGTGAAGTAGGTAAGGCTAAAACAGGAAACAGGACTGGCAAGAAATTCTACTCTAGCACCCTCTTTTACCCTCCCCCAAGGCAGGATATGACCTTATGTTAAGAAGTCTCTCAAACTCATGTTTCTCACTGGAAACATGTTGGCATTACCTCATGCTATTTACAGGTTCTTCCACTAATTATAATGAGTATTTATCCCACAGTATATTCATATGCATTTCCAGAACCTTGATAAAATTATACATTAACATAACAGTTTTAAATTTCCCACATGCCAGACACCATTTCAGACCCACCTTCAGTTATTGCTCTGTAACACACTTGTGCAAGTAAGTAAAGGTTTACTTAATTGCAGTAACTGTTTCAGAATGCGCTAAAGATGATACGGTGGGGTTTTTGTATTTTTACACAAATTCATCTGCTTTTTCCAGTTTGACAGTCTTGTTCTACTTGGCTAATAGTATTAATACACATACTGGAAAAGTAACTGTACTGATGATTCTTTGTAAGTGAACTCTCATTACACAAGAAACCATCTGACAATTGTAAGATGAAAATACATTCAAAGACACCATAAAGAACTCGCTGAATGCCATTAACTTTGCATTAATTAGTTAATCTTCAGCAAAACCAATCATACACACATTTAAAGACACATCTCAGAACTCCAGCACATACTTTTAAGAGCAGCTTGCAGATCTCGTATTTTCCTTTTGCTGCTGCTTCATGCAGAGGAGTGAATTTCCACAGGTCTGCCACGTTGACAGAAGCACCGTGCCTCACTAAGAGTTCAGCCACTTCATAGTGTCCATAAGAGCAGGCATTGTGCAGGGGTACTAAGCCACTAATCAAAAAGAAAACATTAACAGCTACAGAAAATAAAATCCAATATGCAATGATACAAAGTTCCAGTAGGTAAAACTCCCACTTCCACTACACATTAGTGGTATCTTTCAGTCTTTCCTATTTTCATAACTTTATTGCCCTGCTATTAAAATATTGATTAAAACTTCATTATCAGTTCTCATCCATGAGACTTTTAAGTACTCAGCAAGCACCAGTGTTACAATTTTCATAAGCAAGTAGCTTCAATGCTGTTAGCAACAGCCAAAAAACTAAATTCGAAGATACATTGATGTTCTGACTTGGGATATTTGAGTGTAAATTTCAGAAAAAGTTTAACACTGTACACTGGTTTTGAAGTACAGTTATTAGTAAGCACTGCACACCTGATAGATACAGAAAGATACCCAAACATTTCTTTTAGGAAGATTCTGAAAATTCAGTATTGGAAATGTTTTGGCATTGGAAATTAATTATCCCCCACCCTGAACTAATATACTGGAGTGAAAGATCAAACATAATCATGCTATTCTACATGATTGCTTTGCAAATAATGCAAAAACCTGTAAATGGTTCATATAATTTAACTGAATATTAACTGAATAAATAAGTAACTTAATAATAAAAGCTAACTAACAGAATTAGAAAAACGATCAGAGATAACCCTGGTATTTTACTCCATGCAATTCAAAACTAATTTTAGATCACCCGAAATAACTTAAAGGCTGGAAGCAGAACAAAGTCTCCAAAATGGGCAAAAGGGGGAAGAGAAGGATCATGTACTACAGTGCAAGATATGTACTTGACAACAGCTTTGCCAGAAAGCTACGTATGCCTTAATGGGCCTATAAATCTCCCTACAGTGATGTCAGGAACAATGTAGAACCATAAAGAGAAAAATTTTCAAGAGAAAAACATGACGGTTGCTAAAATATGAAGCAAAATGAATAGAGGGTGGTAGAACTCTCACACTAATAGAAAACAGCGGAGCATATCACAGAACGAAACGTACCCTTTATCTTTGGCATGCACATCTGCCCCATGGTGCAACAGATACTCAACCACTGATACGCGGTTATATCCTGCAGCAAAGTGCAATGGTGTTGAATGACGGCCTTCCAAATCTCTACAATTCACATTCTGAGGGCTGCAAAGTTGCTGCAAAGACAAAAGAAACCAAAATCTAGTACAGAACTACAACAAACAAATGAAACCCCCAACCAACCAACGAACAGTCAAACAAACAAACGATGCCAAAAGAAAAAACCCAAACTCCCAACCTCAAACACCCCAACACAAAAATTGATCCATTTATTATTATATACGAATTTTCATAAGTTAGGTTTCCAGAAATTTCTTTCCCCTTAGGCAAAGTTAAAAAAATAGCTGCTCTAAATTTATGGCTGAAAGTACTTCTGTAACAAACAAGACTTAAATGATGGAAGCAGTATGAAGACATTCCTAATGTATTAGAGAGGGTGAGCCTCTAAATCATCAAGCACCAGGTTCAAGGCCGTGCAACTTTCTCCAGGTATGTTACCGTCTCCCTCTTATGTTCTCCTCAGAAATCTAGAAATATTGAGCTTGGCAGTCAAAGGAGCTGCTGGTGCACAAAACTGCTGCTGCTTGAATATTAATACGTATCATGCTGAAGTTCAAGGCGAGAATGCATGCAGAACGGTCTATCTGTAGGCTATTTTGCCCACAGACCAAGTACGAAAGACAAGATCAAACCTTCCTGTGATGCTAGTATTTCACAGCCTGACCCTTCACCTTCAGATTAAGGATGGCTTAAATGTGAAGTCTGCCACCTGTTAACACTTTTGTTTGCCTGCCTTCTGACTGAATATGCACCTGGGGCTTGTTTCTACTAAACTGTCATTCTGAGGATCACATGGTTGACTTCAAAGAATTAAGGCTGCATATGCAACACTGCATCTGAATCCATCGAAGACACAACTGTATGAAGGACTGGGAGAATGAACAACCAAAAATTCAAAAGAAACACCTCAGCACATCTTAATGCACTACTTTCTAGAAAAAACAATGAAGACATTTGCCTTCCCATTTTTTATGATTTGCCATCCACTGGGCCCTACTTCCACAACTCTTGTAGCAGAGGCTTCCACAAGCCTTTCACAGCAATACAAAGTGGAAAATTAACATGAATTGCTCAAACCTACCTTCACAGTTTCCAAGTCTCCAGCTTTGGATGCTTCTAACAACCGATAATCCACATCAGATGTGCGCACAGGTGTACTTTCTACATAGGGAAAAAGATGTTTTAGAATTACTTAGGAACAATGTAAGTTATATTAACTTGTGCTCAACATATTTTCCAAACTGAGGGAAAAAAATAAAAAAGCTGTTGTCATTTGTAAAAATGAAGCTGGTATTGTGATCTTCAAGTTCATATTGCTTAAATGGCTGAATAAGGAGCCTTAGTTTCAGTGTAAACCAGTCAGATTTAGACTCTAGAGCTGACATTATTCTGCCAAATGGAGTTTCAATGCTTTGCTAATCCTATGTACAGTAAAAATGACCATTTCTGCATTTAAGAAATCTACACGCTCACTGGGACAGAGTCAAAGTTTTGTTGAAGATCAAAAGCACCTTTTCTCAACAGTTTCAGCATACTGTGTGAGGCATCAGTGTACAGCCAGGGTTAAATGTGCTCAGTTCAGCAGGTGAATTACAGCCTTTGCACTCCGCATTTGTGACATGTCTGGTACTACAAAGCAGTGACGATGGGATGGGATTTCTACAATGGCCCTGGCCACACGGTGACTGCCTGCTTTATGATGCTCCAGTTGTGTACTGCACTTCATAGCAACAATGAGATCTTGTCCCTTGTTATAAACACGGGGTGGTTAAAAATAGAATCAGAAAAATAACGTAGTGATTAAAAGGAGACCTGTAGAGAGATACCTTTTTCCTCTTTAAGACAACGACAGGTTTTGGCCTCAAAACTCTTTTTCACCCCACTTCTCATTAGAAATACGGCTGTGAGAAAGCAAGCATGCACCGAGGGAAGAGGAAGTGGCTGGGAAGGAGCTGTCCGTCAAGATCTTCAGTGTTGCTCAAAACCAAACTGAAAAGTTAATCTTGTTCACTTAATTTTTAATAGAAACTGCTTTCTATTGTAGAAGCCACCCCTCTCAAGCTCAAGGATTTATGGAATAGAAGTTTTAGCAGCACGTTGTCCGATCAGTGACAGAAATGACTGCCTAGTGCAAAACAAATGGGGCAAGGTGAACTTGGGGTTGCAATCCTCTGTAAGAATGCTGAAAGAAAGTCACGGTGTTGTAACAGGCTAAACTCATTCTAGATGGGCATGCAACTCATCAAAAATACTTAGAAGACTTCTTCAAATGTAGAGGGCTGGTACTAAGTCCTAGGAGAAAATTGCAGTCATGTTCTGAGAAAGTACTTCTTACAGATTAACACAGTCTCTGCAGAATCCATCCAATTCCTGACCTTGCAATGTAATTTGTGACTATATCACAGGAGTGGAAAATGGGTAAAGGGATATTTGTTTTCTTAACTAGCTGTCCTTACAGAAGGACATCACCTTATCTATTCACTTTGACACAGTATTTCCTATCACAGTCCTATTTTCTCTTCTTGATCACTGTTTTGCAGCCTTTTGCTACCTGCTTGCCTCCATACTCACTGCAGGAAGAGGAGGAGGAGGAGGAAGTGAGAAGCAACTCCTACGAGCTCAACTGTTAGGTGAAGAAATGCTCTCAGTTGAAGGAAAGGCTGAGAAAGCTCAGGGAAGAGGGGTAGTGGCACCTTTAATACAGCCACAGCTGCCAGCTCTTTTCCTTGAGTCTACCTCGATCGTCTGGAGCAGTTCCAGGAGAAAGCAGTTGGACTCAAATGATCTTAAAAGGTCTTTTCCAACCTAAGTGATTCTATGATTGTAAGTCATTCAAACACATGCTGCAAGAGAAGGATGGCAGCAGGGGTTTGACACAAATGTTAGTGACTGTGGGCAGAGCACAGAACACATCAAACTGCTGCTGTTGGCACGGGTTAAGATTTCAGTTCACACCTCCTTCACCTTAAGTTTTTTGCTTTCCCTTGCTCTCCCCAACAGCACCACCACCTCAGCATCCTGAGGCAGGGAGAGAATAGGTGAGGATAAGTCCTATACTGGATCCAAAGCTCTGCTCCTCAGCAACTCTTTATCTCTCCTCTGGACTCCTGTCCTTGTCTTCACAAGACAGCCAAGGCCCTGACTTTGGTGAGGGTAAAAAAGGAAATCAATCAGAACCACAATCTAATTACTACAGGAAGGAGACACTTCAATTCCACTACATAGAACTCGAGTGACAAAAGGCTGCACTGAGGAAAGAAACAAAATAATCTTACTCTTCAAGAAATGCAAAACTAGCAGCATTTTCTAATAAGTACTTGAAAAAATTAACAAGCTCATTTTACGAGCTTTCTTACATTAAGTGGCCATACTCCCACCAGTTGCAATCAAAATCACAAGCAGCTAAAGTAAGGTGGTATCCACTGGCCACCGTGCCATCAGAAAGCTCTATTCAGGGTTGTTATCTCACAGCTGGGAAGTAGCTCAGCAATCAAGTGTGAGGAAAAAAAAATCCAACAGATGTAGTACAGAAAATATTTTAAACCCTGACCTCAAGAGTCAGGTACCAATCTCTATCAAAACAACTCCAACACTTTAAAAAATATTTCTTTAAGCCAATCTTACAAAAATGAACATGCAGTAATATTTGGTAAATAGTTTCGGCATTCATTTACCAGCTTTGAAATACAGAGAACACAAAGTGTCAACAACACTACACTACAGGCATTTTTCAGCTTTTGAATCTTTCAGTCTCTAACACCTTCAGGTATGTAAGAGAAAGGCTGCTGCCTCTCCAATGAAAACCAGTATGACATCTGAAACTCGTGTTCCTAGAAAAGGTAAATCAGTGAAAATGATTTTTTAATTCACAATCTAATGAATGCTTTCAGAATACTTGTAAGTTTACTGTTTTTTAAAATCGAACTCCTCTTTAACAACAGGGCATACGTTTACTTTCTTCTGACTGACAGCTAACATTCTTCTCTCTCAGTATACATACATACAGTCAACGTGTATTTTAAATAGGTAATGCTACTCGTGTAACCAGCTATATGTAACCAGCTATGTTTCAGGAACGGGTGCACTTCAAAACAATCCTTCCTTGCACTGCTGTAAAATGTCTTCTTTTT